>SMMW01000520.1:567500-706580 GCA_004794655.1 Marisa cornuarietis
TTCCTTTTTGGAGCACCTGCAAAATTCACATTATGCTATACATGATGCTACACAACATGCATTTTTACACCCAAAATTCAATTGCACTGTTTCCTAATATCCCCTTACATTAAGTGCATGTTTCATACACGGGAAACAAAGTCTTACTTTGATACATTTTTTAAACAGCTAGCATTATCTTGAGCTCTGATCTTTGAACAAACTAATCCTCTGCACATTTATAAAAAATTGCATGCAAGCAAAATACGCAACAAGCAGTAGCTTAGCCATTTTCTTAAAATTCTTTTCAAGTCAATTCAAAATTTAAAAACATAAGAAAGTGGGTTATAAAAATACCAATTTTAGTGCTTAAAATATTCAAAAGCATACGTTTACTAATTGCACTGTCAATGTATACTTTCTGCTGTGTTAGCAATTTAACATTTTATGCTAGCCACAGTATATTTAATATAAATGCTTTCACTCATAGTGTCTAAAACGAAGATGAGAGAATAGAAGAGCGACTAACTTTCTTTAAGCAAAAATTAATACATCAAAGTTCCTGTGAAATTTACCGAACTTTAAAGATGTTACAGACAAGGGTAATTGTCTCTCAAAAGGTAGACAACTCTTACACATGCTTACACGTGACAAGCAGAAAGACCGACTGAGTGACGTGTCCTATTCCATTGTCCACCTCACATGTGTAATCACCAGAGTCTTCACACTGAGCTTTACACATGAAGAAGCTCAAGTCTCGGGTTTTCTCGTGAGACTCTATGTCGCCCTGAGCACGTGACATCAACTCCTGACGGTTCGACCCCCCGACAAGCCGCATGCGAGGTGCTGGACGTCCACTTGCTACACACGTCATGTTGACATTGGAGTTTTCAGACACACTCACAGTCTCGTTGTCTACAGCATTCAGATTGAAACTCAGCACAGATGGCGGGTCTGCAGGCAAAGAATATTTTGCCTTTTAAGTACAGTTTGTCGTCAATCGTTAGTTGTGACACTTGTAATATTCTTTAATAATCATAATCATAATTTAGTTTGCATACAGATCGTTGTTCGCTAAAGGATTTTAGTTCTTAATAAAAATTTTAATAACCACTAAAAAGCATTCTTACATCACTCACTCCTATGAAATAATCCTTAATAAATTAAAGCAGTCTACTAAAAATTATACATTGAGCAATAGATAAATATATGAAACCGTTGTTTTAGCTGAAATGTCTTACCCTATACATAAAAACAATTTTATAGCGTATTACTTATGAATATAAAATAAAACTTTACATTGTACAAGGACGGTCAGGAGGAAAGCTGATGACAGAGGGAGACGATGGTCATCAGTAACTGAAGCAGTTTCTACAACACACATGTACTGACCATCAGCTGCCGTGGGTTCTGCAGCGATTATATTTAACTGCCCAGTATTACTCCTGGTTTTCCCAAACCATTTAAAAGAAGCAGGACGTGGGTTGCTGTCGGCTTGGCACAGAAGTGTAACATTGTGACCCCGAGTCACTACACACACGTGAGGTGTCGTCTGTGGGCTACATGTAGCGACATTGGAGCTGATTGTGATGAGTGGTAGGTCTGAAATATTAATCAATTCTAGAGTACTTGAATGCATATTGCAATTATACAGTTTTTCTCGTCGCTTAATCTTCTATATCTATCTATCTATCTATCTATCTATCTATCTATCTATCTATCTATCTATCTATCTATCTATCTATCTATCTATCTATCTATCTATCTATCTATCTATCTATCTATCTATCTATCTATCTATCTATCTATCTATCTATCTATCTATCTATCTATCTATCTATCTATCTATCTAATTTTACGTTTATGTATAAATTAATTATAAGGTTCATTTTGCCTCTCATTCTACGTTTGTAAAGTCTTTTCGAAAAGCATCGTCATGCCAGTAATACTAATCAAAATGAATGCGAGCACTAATCGTTGAATATTTTTAAATTATTTCAATAGTTAAATATTTATGACCATGCTGCACACCTGAGTGTCGTATTCGACAACTGTCTATCCATGCATCAGGTAGTATCTCATGTTGCTAAGTCATACTCTTCTCATCTCTCACGCATTAGGCAGGTCTAGAAAATTCTTCTTGATAGTATCACTAGATTTGTTATCTCCCTGGTCTTTTGACTCTACTATCTATATCTACCAGCGTAGTGAATACAAAGCTGCCCGTTTTATTTTCCTGAAAAATAAGACTGATCACACCACTACCTACTGCACTTCACTTGGTCTTAGTTTCGAAACTTATTAAATATAGAAGTTATGTTCTCTTTCATGTCACAACCGCTCCGACCTCCATACAGAATCTCCTCTATGCTCCCAACAGGCCTTGCCTTCCTCAGACTATCTGATCAGCGTTTCTTTGTTGTCTCTAGTCCTAATACATAAAATGAACTAAAACTCCGTATCTTCTGGTAATCCTAACTCTTTAGATTACCTTTTTCTCCTCCCATAATGTGTATCTGCGTTAGCTTTGTTTACGAATGTGTTCTTATACACAGCTACTACAGATGCACACTTTGTGTGCGCGATTTTTTTTAAAATTAATATTATTAACTTAAAATACGGGGAATAAAAGCTCTCGAATGCAGAAAAACTTTTGAGTTTTATATTGTGATGTGGCTGAAAAGCAAAAATGTGACCCTCCACGACGAAATGAGTCTTAAGTCGGAAATTTGAGATATGGTAATTTGCATATTTTTAAAACGTACAGATTCTGACCTTTCTTTTGATACCAGCGTTGTTATTCTAGTCCTAAACTTGAGTTAGTTATAAAGGTTTGAAGTGTGCGAGTACGGTAGCGGCCTTTTGAGAAAAGCGGGTTCAAAGATTTTCAGCGATTCCACTAGGTTTTCCCTTAGCAACGGGTACCGGAAGACATACCGGAAAACTCAGAGAACTGGCGGACAATACAAAAATAAAAAATTCTAGAAAACAACTTTTATGCCGAATCATGTGTTTGCTCATGCATGCGTACTGTTAATTCACACAGCACTGAATAAACACTTTCCCCTTTATTAAAAAAAAACACACACACAAAATGTTCCACTGGCTTCATGGATTAAAAGCTTATAATGCTTCGTCACTCAGATACGAGTTTGCGACACTTTCACTTTACACAGCACGTGTGAACAAAACGTGACGGAAGGAACGAGTTTCGTCCTCTTCAGCCAATCGCTAAGCGCCTATTGTTTCGTTACTAAGGACATTTCAGTATCTGGTTCTCCCATTGGATAGCATCGAGATCAACGTCGGGATTTGTTTACTTCTAAACTTTAGTAGATAAAGCATCTGAATAATTAATATTTGAATCATTCATTACATAGACGGAAAATACAGACTCCGGGCTGTCTGACAAGGTATAACACGATGGGGTTCTAACTGGGAAATGGTACCGAAACAGCGTTTGAATTTTGTCATCTTCCTGTGCAAGTCGGGGATCGCAGTGGGGTACCTCGATTAAAATTTATTTTAAGACAATTTATAACTTTTATTTTAACATAACAGTGTATTTTCCTGTTAGTTTAATAACCAAGTAGTCCAATTTTAAAGAAAAGTCGAACTTCACAAAATTGACACCAATCACCTTTCAGAGCCTCTAGCACGAAACTGCTCCGTGCGACTTGAAACTTATTTCGTCGTGGAGGGTCACAAATGACCATGGTAGTTCTTGCTAATTGCCATGAATAAAGCTGTCACTGAAAACTGTAGTACAGTACGTCCATAGTAAATCAGCGTTTGCTAGAAAACAATAACGGATCGTGATAACAAATAATACTGCATTTTTGTCGTATACAAGTTAATCACATAAATAACTATTATACTTCTAAACTCTTAATATCTATTGTATTTTCTCGGTCTTGTGCTAATTAGTATGCATGTTCATTATTCACTCACAGTAAATTTCGAGTATGGAGCTATCGCTATGACCAGGATCCTGAACATTTTCATATTCGACTGCACAACTAACGTGTTTTTCGTGATTCGTTCTCCTCACATTGTCAAAGATCAGGTACTCGCCAAAAGGACGACCACCTGCGCTCTCTGGCCAGGTGTAGTTATCTGCACTTTGATCAGGCAGTGCATTCTCACACTTTAAAGTCACATTTGTTCCCTCTAACAGTGGATAAGTGGTAGATGTTCCAAGAACAATAAAAAGAGATGCATTTTCTGTAAAGAAGAAATAAATGTCAAAGATTTACTGTAGACATTTTGTGATATTTATGTCTGTAACTAAAGTACAGATCAGATGCAAAACAAACATTGACTTTTGTAAATTATTTTTGCTCCAGTTGTAAACTCATCGTTTATTTGTAATCGAATCTAAATCTCTAAGGAGTTTCAAGCATGCCGCCATATTGCGTTGTCGGGAGGATACTAGAGAGTTTGAGATTCAGCGCTCGCACGACGCGTGCGGGAGCGGCAACCTGTAGCGTCACGGGAATTTGCGCCCTACATCATCACATCCACAAAATCCAACCAATCGCTTTCTCACAACGGGTAGGCTTAGAGGCTCGCCGTTCTCGTTGGCGCACACGTCTCCCTACGCGTCGTGGATCTCAAACTCTCTATTACTAAACACAGATCGCGGGGGTGATCCGTAATCTCCATCTGTCATAAAGAAGCTGTCACAGCGTTGAATAACTGGATTTAGTGATCTCCCCCTAAAATTTGAAATCAGAACAGAGTGATATAAAGTTGGAGAACACTGGTGTCACAAAAGAAAAGGTCACAAGGACTAACAGAATTCACAGAAACTTCTTCATGTTTTGATATGGCAATCTTTATGAAAGGATATGGTAATTGTTATCAAAGGACAAAAAAACAGGGTGAAAACGTCATTACAGCTAAATGAACCCTCTTCTCATTTACTTTCGTTGAGAACAAGGTATGAAAGTCGAATTTTTACTGATCCTTGCACACGCTCTACTTTCTTAAAGGTAGAGCGCAACCATGTTGACATGGTCCCGTAAGCTATACCTTTCCACAGATTGTTAGGCGTTTGAGTTTCCTGCACTTTGCACGCTTTGGATTATTGTCACTAAAGAATACACAAACGGGGCTGGTTTTAGGAGTCAACCTAAAGCTAAAACTTTAGACTTAACTAAAAGGTCACCGACTGTTCAAGGAATACAAACTAATACCCAAAGAGACAAAAAAGAGAAAAGATTTTAGTGGTGTTTATGTAGTATTTTTTGAAAGGTATTTAGTAAGCAAAAAGGGCTCTTCTGTCAAGCAAACGGGTAAACCAAATTTACTTAAGAACTATAAGTATAAGGTGTACACATGAAATCCGCGGATTATGTATGTACTAAGTGATAAAGTGGTTTTTACTGTTGCTACAGACGACGCCCAGCTCCTCTGTATCACACTGGTCACTAAAACCAATGGTGCGGTGATCACATGCGAAGATACCTGTCTCGTTCCCTGAACAGTTCAGGTCAATCACGAGGACACCTGTTTCTTCCCTTGGACCAAAGAGGGACGCACGAGTATTTAGTGCTGCCCCTCTGAGAGAAGAAGATAAAATATTCATAATCTGCTTGTACCTACAGAGCATTTTTATACGTTTGCTAAGTGTGAACTTTAGGTGTGTATTGTTGAAGTACCTTTAGAACAAATTGATACACAAAGATACGATAGCAAGCACCACAGGTAGTAACACAGTAACACAAAATCTATCTATTTGCTGAAATAGGTATACGTCTGTTCTCTCAAGTCCAGAGACTTTAAGTTGTACCTTGACTTATAAGTTTTTAAGTGCTAGGAATCTTTATCATTTTATCATTTAAAAATCTTACAAAAGTATCTTACGATGCAAACTTCAGTTGTCTGCAGATGACGTCAGCAGAACCACTGGAGATGTTGCCACACAAGCTGCTCGCTTTTCCTCCGACCTTGATATTCACACGACCCATGTCATACCTGATGCGACGTGTGCCTTCCAGACTGAGGTCGTCATCTTGCGGGATAATAATGTCATTTTTGTCATCATTCAATTAGAGATACTTGTACTTTTTGTCATTTTATTTTTACACCCGACGTCTAGACTGACGTTAGCTACATTCAAATCATTTAGTTACTAAATGTCAGTTTTTATTAAGTAGTTTAAAAAATGATAATCATGTCAACATCACATTTTTGATGCTTTTCCACAATAAAATTATCTTTAGATAAAAGTCGTTCATCGGGAAAGTTAGCTGAAAAATATAAGTCGGTACGATATAGGTATTGACGGCCTCTATGTAAAGTTTAATTCATCTTAGTTATCCATTTTGTAATTAATGAGCCGATCTTTAAAATGTTTTGTGCACACCTAAGCATTGTAACATTTTTCCGGCAATAAAACCTCCAAACGGAGTTACATTGGAGTTTCTCCACAGCTGGCAAAGGTTTACTCGTTTTTAGAGTGTCTCGCAAGGGTCATTTTTGATTCTGTACTTCGCACTGTTTAATAATCTGGTCTGGATTTCATCTAACCTACTAAACTACTGTCCAGGTAATCACCTTCTGCATCACTCAGCATGCCAGATACAAAACAACATCAGTCGATGAAAAGACAGATTGGCATTTGAACTTTGGGTATATTAAAGTATCCCATTGCCAAAAAGCCTACCTGGAAACAGGCACCACTTTCATAAAGAAAATAAATCCGTTGCGAAATCAGTGTTGGTGACAAACACTTATTAACTTTGTGTCCTGAGCCCCTTTCAAATGACAGATAATATTTCATAATTAACATTTGATTTCTTACACTCAACCGCAGCATCTTCTTTACCTACAGTATGTGTGGATTCCACTGCCGCGTGTAAAGGTGACACCAGATGGTGTTGAGCATGCGCTAGTTTCCCTAAACGCTTCCCAACCTTGTCTTTCGCGTTTACCATCTGACACTCATTACAGCCATATTTCGAAATGTGTAAACTGGTTTCCTGGGTGTGTGGTCAGGTTATTTTTGATAACATTTTCGTAGTATATCTTATAAGTAAGGTTAATTTCACAAACATAGATGTTCCTATTAGCATTTATAAAAACGGGTGACACTAAAATGGAACCGATAGATTTATTTCTTTTACTTTGCTAGCTAATATAATTTACTTCTTTATTTTAGTGCTGACATGCATTGTTATTATGCCCTTTATTACGTGTCAGATGAATATTTCATGTCTCTAAAAAGGGAAAGATGTCTAGATGGCAAAAGATTAGAATCTATTTTGATTTCTTTACAACCAAAGTCAGTATTAAGATACAAATTCGCCTTATCTTTGTGTTTAAAATGACAAGCTTTATCTTTTACTTATTACAGTATTTTCAAGGTTACATGTCCGTTACTTGTCCCAAATTATGACAGTATTTTCTCACCCAGTTTGCAAACGACACCCACGTCGTTGCTATGACTACAGTTGTGCTTGAAGACACCACTGTGGTTACAATGGGCCAGACTTCTTTCTGTACCCTCACACACGAGGTTGTCAAGCAAGATGTTGGTCTCATCCCCGCCAGTGCCAAACATGGACGACCTCACAGGGAAAGCTTCAGAGCTGTAAGAGGTTACTGAGAATGTCATTGAAACTTTAACACAAAACGCTATGCAAAATATGCCAAAAATCACTTATATGTCAAAAACTGTCCTACGTAGCCAAAAAAGGAAATAAGCATAAAATTAGAAGGAAAAGAATCTATGGAATTTGCATTCATACATAGAAACTGCTAGAAAAAGCATCAAGTGGAATTATTATAGTTTAAATTGTCAATTCACTGCTGATAAGAATCTGTCCTAAACCTTTGTGTAAGTATTTCTGTGAAGAGCAAGGACAAGCCTAAAGACACAGATAGGTAGAGGTTAGGGAATAAACAAGAGACAAAAGAAAGAGACCAAAGGTAAAACGGTAAGAAAATACAATACATGATGAAATGTAGCGACGAGAAACAGGCATTTTATGGTTATAAAGCACTACCTCTAAGCTAGCACGCAAATGAATATTTTAAGCACGTGAATTTGTAACATTTTTAAATATTCACTTATAAGTAAACTGATAGTATTGTAATTACAAACCTGTCCAATAGAAGCATTTTGCAGGCCACCTGCGCCTCTTTTACTCCAAATCCATTGTCACACACTGTGTTCCATGTTTGGTTGTAAAAGATCTCTAGACGTCCAGCCCTGTGTGTTCCATTAACCTGTCGTACACTCCACTCTGGCGTAATATTTGTTATTAATACAAGAAAAAGAGCAGGGAAAGGACTTCAAGAAAAAAATCATTTTGTAGAAAATCTAAGGCTAGAAAAGAAATTTGGCATATTTGTTACAGTAAAACAGTAAGCTTATCTTGTCGTGCTAAAAACCAGTCCAAAATTGTATCCAGCATATTTACATTTTTTATATCTTCTTTTCCTTACTTGAATTGTCTTTCTGTTTTAATTCGTGTACAATTTATTTCTCAGGTTTCTTTAGTCTGCTTGCTATTCATCCATTTTGTGTTCTTGTTTGTTTGTTAGTTTTCCGTGCCTTGATGTTATCAGTGGTTATTTCATTTTTGCTTTTGTATAGGAAGTCTTAGGATTATCTAATTCCAAAATGACAAGTTGATAAACAATGCAAATTGGCAACGATTATTTTTCTGTTCTCCAGGATTTTGCATCCAGAGACGATTCTGTAGCGACAGACAGATCCTTAGAGTTTCTTTGTTTAGAGAGTACATACAAGCTTTATACAGTTTAGTGGAAATCGTTCCGTTTTACAATGAACTATTTTCGGCATCAAAGGATTAAGGTTACAAAGCAATTTCGGAATGTGACATTTCGCAACAGTAAAAGATACACCTAATGCTTGTGAAGAGCCATTTGACTTCCGAACATATCGCAGTAATGAGTGGGGGTTTTGGAAAAGGGTGTATTCTCTAGCATATCTTAAGTGCTAGAAAAGTCATATGACTGATTTCCCAGTTAGTGTAAAAAAGAATTCATCTCGAAGCTTCCAAGTTTCTCCATGGTCAGTCAGCAGGTTGTCACTTGGTCGCACCTGTAGTTAGTGGGGAGCACATGGATACACGTGGCATCTGATAGGGCCGTTACTCTTTCATATTTTGGGCGATAGTGTGCAGGTCTTTCTCAGGCCCCCGCGGCGTCGACTATCCGACACGGTGCCTTGAATGATAGTCTTTACAAAGGTATCGTTCCGGGTCACATGACTAAAGAAGACCAGCTTACGTCGCTTGGATGTTGCATGCAGAGATTTTCGGTGTCTTACGAGTGTGGAAATCTTTTTTTTTTACAAATTTATGTTCTCTATCTGAGATCCACATCCTCCTCCTCGGACACTTGTTCTCTAATGCCTGGATTCCCTTTTCGGTTTTGGCGAGCAGAGTTCAAGTGTCTCATCGGTAGAGCAGGATAGGCACTACCAGGGATTTGTACAGATTTTACTTGTTATTGAACCTTATCTCATGGCTATACTAGATGCTATCTAGCTAAGCCATCGCCTCTGTTGCTTTGGAGTGGAGCTGCCGTCCTTGGGAGAGGGTGGCTTTCAAGTAATTGAAGCTTCTGATCTCTTCGATTTGTACCCCATTCATATAGATCTCTGCCTTGCTGTTGTCATTAATAATACCTTTTTTCTTTTCTGTGCTGGTCTCCACTCCATATTCATTTGAACTATTTGACAATCTGTTGGTAAGGTCTTACAGTTCTTTGTTAGTACCTTCTCACATATCTATGTCGTTTGCCAAGCAAAGCGTAGGTTGCGGATCGGCCTTCTACCACTTGAAGTAGCGGTATGACGATCATGGAGGGTTTCGAGCATGATGTTCTCTAACTCATTGCTTACGCTAGGCTGAAAGGCGTTACAGCAATAGTTGGTACCTTGAATTTACTCCGTTTTCAAAAAATTATATAAAATTAACGGAAAGAGGTAGACAAACAATTTAAATTGATAATGATAGATCGAACTGTGTAAAAAAGAAACATCTGACCTTTTGTTTGTTTAAAAACACACTTTTATAGTATTCCCAACAGAAAATACCATGATAATGAGCAGTCTTTTATAAAGGTTTTACGAGCCCCAAAAAAGTAAATAAAAATAACATAAGGGAGGAAACTACTACAACCGTTGTAAATCGTCTACCATGATTCTCTTCCTTGAACTGACAGGAAGTCAAAAGATTTTTTTTTGTAAACAAATGAAAGTTCTAGAATCGAAGCACGTTGTGTCTCACTTTGACATGGATTTTTACTTCAACAACCGCAAAAAAAGAAATTAGTAATTAATATTTAAATTCTAATGTATATTCTAAAAAACATATGTTTTTTGGTACTTTATGTCTGTATATATTGTGTAAATATTTTTTTGTTAATATCCAACCGGGGATTTCCAAAAGTTCTAAAGCGCGTACAGTCGTAATCTTTCATTTGATTTTAATACTCGAAGACAAAACCTATGTATCTTAAAATTTACACCAAGTGAATGTTTTAAAAATGCTCTTAAAAACGGTGTGTTACTGATGGTTGTCTTTACTGTAGGTTGTAGGTTAAAAAATATAAATTTTCAAAGCTGCCGGTCGAACTTTCTACCCAGGGTATTTCCTAGCCATTTTCGAAACAGAAAGACAGGTACAGTGGGAAAACGCAATAAATGTCTATCAAAAGTGCAAACTTTGTCATGAAAAGAAGTTCACTCGATAGAAAAATGAATGAACTATCGTGTGCATTAATATTGTTTTCCGAAACAACGCCTTTTATGCGTGTGTAAAATAACAAAAATGTGCCTGACGAGGAGTTAAGGCGCGCGTCAGCGTGCCACCTGCTGCCTCCAATTGATTGGAGGCTCGAGTTCTAAAAAAGATATTAAATAACACCAGTTATAGGGTACAACCTTGATGTACGCCTACTATTATGAAAAAGTAATCTGCGATTTAGATATCCAGCAGTACTTCACTCGTTGAGCTATTATATAGCGCATTGACGACTTTTTGCATCACATGTCATAGCCCCTTGTGCCTTTATAAAATCATTGAAGTTATGGTAGAGGTCTTGCTGATGCTGAATCTGATTCTTGATAAGAACGTGAAAGTTGAAGATCTGCTCAACTGTACTTCTATATGGTCTGAAGCGAGTATGTTATTTTGCTAGAGGTTCCTCTGTTGATGTCGTTCTGTGTGATCTTCAGCATGAATTTGCTTAAGTTGCTGATAAGGCCTACCGTTCTGTAGTTCTTGAACTTTTGGAAAGGGTATGCTTAATGAATGCGTCCATTTCTTTGTAATTTCTTCCCCATCTTGCTTGAGCAGGTAAGATTGCACATCATCAACGCTTGGCTACTTTACTCCTTTTAGACTGAGTAAAGCGCTTTCGACCTCCTCCCGTAGGACTGGTAGGTCTGCAGGTTATGACGTTGAAGAAAAAGGACATAGGGCTCAATAAAAGTATGATCTGCGACAAAGGCAGCACTTTAAACATACCTGGAATTTGACGACAGTCATCTGCAAAATTGAAGTCAGAGTATTGCAATGTGAAATTAATATAGGTTTTAACGCATTATACCATTTACGCGATGTATCATTTACAATAATAAGATTTAGTGTGGAATTTAAAATGTCTGCATTAACAATAATTTGAATGTGAACTAAACAAAGCAAGGTGTGTGTGTACATTCTCTAAACTAGTTATTGAGTGTGCTAAAATATCAAATTAATACTGTACTCTTTTTATGCATAGTAATGTTTGTCGACAACGAAAGTAGGCGAGGGTAGAGTTTGATCAGAATTTGATGAAATAGCATCTCGCATCTCGCAATGAACTTTACAGTTACTAAATAAAAAGTCAAACTCCACTTGATATTTGTAGACATTATGAAAATAATCCAAGCTTACCCGGAAATGCTTCTCTTTCACACAAAGACAATACTGAAAAAGGTTACGTGCAACTTTAAATGGGAATACATTTGGTAAAGTCAGTTTTCAATCTTTACATAAATTATAGAAAAAAGTTCCGGCGAGTTTCAGAATATTGAGAAAAACATTCATCTAAAAGTTTCAACTTTTAATAATTAGTAGTTAGGTATAGGTTGTTTGAAGTAGAGCTTAAGCTAACACTGTAGTAATAATAATAATGCAGTTTTATGTATCACATACTTATACTCCTAAGGAGAATGCTTTTAGTTCTTTATGATGATGATGATGATGATGATGATGATGATGATGATGATGATGATGATGATGATGATGATGATGATGATGATGATGATGATGATTTGTAATGCGCATGTATCCATTCGGAAGAATGCTCATTGCGCAGCAAAACAAAATAAATAAAAAATAAGAAGAAAAAATTAATAAAGTAAATAAATAGATAAACACCAGGAAAGTAAAAATAAAGACAGAAGTGTTGTTTGGTTGTTTTGTTCTTAAAACAGGGATGAGACACAGACACAATGAACATCATACGAGGGACGGAAGAACAGACCACAGTGCTGATGAATAGAAGGCAAACGTATAAGACGCGGAGAGGCACCAAGTATCAAGGACTGAGAATATAGTGATTCTGCAGAGTAGGACGAGTAGGAAAGTAGCAAAAGCGGAAAAGGGGGAGGGTGGCAAAGTACTTGCATTATGTGGACTGTGTTAGGAGTAATGCTCAAGGAAGAGGTTCGTTTTCAGTGCACATTTGAAGGATTCAATTGTAGGAAGGTGGCGGATGTAGAAAAGGAAAGAGTTCCATTGTATATTTCTCCACAGTAGCTAAAATTCCTGTGACCATATGTTGTTGTCTGGTAACAGGAATATTAAGGAGACGGTCGTCAGACGAGGAACGGAGTTGTCTGGCCAGGATGTAAGGAAAAAAAAGTTCGGAGAAAAAGTCATGCCAGCAGCCTGAAAAGAAATTAAAACACAGCACAGACAGTTTGTACTGGTTGCGAGAACGGATGGGTGGCCAGTGTAGAAAACGAAGGAGAGAAGTGACATGGTCCCTTTTCGTGGCTCTAAGCACCAGACGTGCACCGGATAATACTGACATCGAATTTTTTTTTTTAATAATGCTGATTATAAATCTTCTTTGCATAATGCTTGCATAAGCTGTAACAAATCAGTAGACAAAGCATCGAGTTTTGCTATTGACAAGAATTCTGTATGGAGACACTAGGGTGATGAAAGTACGAAATCTGATGACAACTGGTGCTTTCAGATATCGAAGAACGTGCAGGTCATATTTTATATAAATAAGCCTGTTTAGAGTATGGTAACATGAACGTGCCCATTGACAGTCATGACATCTGTCTTCCTGCTGCGCTTACTTATGATTAGAGACTTGTATCGAGAGAACGGAAAGCTGGATGACAGTGGTACTACACAGGAATTTCAGGCGATAGACTTTCGAACTTAGCCTTGCAATGTGATTTGAAATGTTACACTTAACCTTTAATAAGTACCGTGGGAATGACCCATGCAACTTTGCTTAATAGCATGCAGAGTTCATTTACTGTTTGAACTTACAAGATTTCAGTAGGCTCAACAATTCAGAAAACCCGATAGGACCTGCACAGTTTAAATTATAAGAAAATTTGACGTATAATAGAACACAATTATTAAGCGCCTTCTCTATAATATGCAAAGGCGGGTTAATGCCGCTTACACCAAGTCTCATGAGCACAAATTTGCAAATTCATTTACCTTAACAGTTTTGCTCTTTTACTCATAATAAAATATAAAGCTCTTTCGTTTTCTTTCATACACAAAAATGGTAAAAGCAGCCACCGTCGCTGTAGACAGGTGTTACATTCATAGATATGGTGATGCTGAAATACGAAACCACGGCATCCTCACATCAGGCGATTTCAGCCACTGCACCACTAACCGCCTTTAATAGCATGCATTAACTATAGTGCAAAAATTAATTCTAAGAATAATTTTGTACAATTGCGGCACCTCTTTAAAACTGTATTTTAAAAAACATTCTCCAGGAAGAAATACATGAGAGCTAAGTCCAGACCACATTGATTTTTAAGCTGAAAGCATTGTATATTTAATTACTTAAATTAAAAATACGATTGAATATTTTAAAGAAAAAAGTTTTTTTAAAAAAAAATTTTAAAGAAGCAATTAATTATAATTTTAGTATTGATTAAATAAGTCAGAAACAAAGCTTTTTAAGAAGGATGTATAGAACAAACATGCATCCTTGTTAAACTTATTACATCTGCTTTAAGTATCATAGATATAAAATAACGTTATCGTCCGGAAGCTGTCGAAAATGTTTTGTATAATGTTACACAAATTGTGTGACCTTTTTAGTCACTATCATATCGCAGTTGTTCACAAAAACCTACAATGAGCATAAACCTGCTATTAATATATCAAGTTTAACTGTTACTTACCAGGAGCAAAGGACCCCTTTAAAATGAGAGAGAAAAACAGAAGACATACGGCTGCTTTCCGGTAATGCCCCATGGTAAATGAACCCAAGATCGTAGTGTTTCAATCAACTGTTGTTTTAAAAGGTGTAACTATGTATAGTATAAAACTTCCTTTAATCTCGGCAACCAGTGTTTGCTGTAACTGCCTCACAACTGAACGTTTCCTTCACCACAGCCAGCTCTTAAGCTCAGGACCAGGAAGCTCTGTCGCTCCTAAGGCACGTTACTCACACGTGACAAGCTTTATGTACTTTCTCACATCACCAAAAAAAGCTCGGTACGTTAAAAACGAGGAATGAATTGTTTCGGGACCAAATGGCTAAAGAGACGGTGTGGGGTGTAAAGAGCCAAAAAAGGAAGCCAGAACCATAGATGAAGTAGGTGTTGGAATGCCGTGCACTGATTAGCGCCTGTTTGTGATTTTGTACGAGAAAGGTTTCCTCATCCCTGCACTAGAAAATGTTTTGTTATACAAGTTACCCGTGTCCTACGACCATTGCTGCTTCAGATGGACTCCTTTCTGAGGGCGATCCTTTGCGGGGCATACAAAATTATCTTCTTGAAAATTAGCTTGCTCTGTTTGGTCAAGCTATAGTTTTCCCAGAGGGTGATAATAACGTGTACAATACCAGCCTGCCTAGCACTGCTATCTTTAGAGTCAACACAATCCACCTTTTTCGTAAATAAGTAAGCGAAAAATATGCTCAGTTTGTATGAAAAGCATAGCGAAACAGCTGTTTGTAGCTGTAAAAAAAGTATTTATAATTAGAAAGTTTCTAGAGAAGACAGACTATTTAGTAACAAAGTAATTTTTCCTAACGTGCAATCTTCTACTTGTTGTTGTGCAGCGAGAGACACTAATAACAGTAAGAACATTTTAGTACACACATAAGTCCTCCTGATGGTATATACAAAATGTCTACACACATACAACACACACCGAAATGCTTGCACATTCAAAAATAAACGCATAAGTAGAATTTTACGAGATAAGGTCTTTACTTTTGCTCATCCTGCGGAAATCCATGAAAAGAAAATGAAAAGCCTGAACTGTACATTAAGGTATACACTAATGTCGACGATAATTTTTTGCTCAATTGTATGAGCCGAAGTGGTCAAAGGTCTTTACCTGCATCAACAGCCGACATCTAGTCGGAAGTAGTCTACTTGGGGTAAAAATCACGCGCATGCGTAATTTTTTTAAATCGTCTATATAGTACGCGGAAACTCGACGAGAAGCACACGTGTATGTCCCGTCATGTACTCGTATGGGTCCTGTCTATCCGTAATGGATATTCCTTCCTAGTCCCTTACATTTACGTTATTATTATTCTAACACTTTAAAAGAAAAAATGTTGCAATGAAAAAAAGTTAATAGATTTACTGAGACCTGCAGTTGCCTTGGCTGAAATGAAGGTCCGTGGTTCCCGCCATATCGACGGTCCAGTTTGTCGACCGTTAGGCCGACCAGATTCTTTTTGGATGACAACGACGAAATCGGGACTTTAGTAATATGTTTTTTTATAGCTTTAGTTGGAGATTTGTAGACGTTCATTCAGATAAGCATGAAAGCGCAAATAACATTTTTAGTACTTAATTTCTTTTCAGTCTGGAGAATTGAACTGTGATCGGAATGAGTAAGAAAGACTAACCTTGTCGCGACGATGCATTATAGTCATTAAGATAAGAGTAGGACATTTTGCGTCTGTGAATTGTTACCTTTGTGCGGTGAGAGTTGAAGCGGAGGCCGTATCTTAATTTTGATTGTCGGTAGCGGGTTCAATGGGTGTTTGAGTGTTGAGTCACGTCTAAGATATTGTACCGGCTCCTGTCCCATAAAACACTTGATCTGGCAGTCCAAGGCAATAGTTTGCTTGTTTGTTTGTTTGTTTGTTTGTTTTTTTGAAAGAACGCGAAATTGTGACGAGCGAGAGAGCCGGTGGACAAACCCGTTCTTCACAATAAGCACATGCTTATAAACATTCAATATTTAATTGAATCATTTTTTGAGAACCCATACGTATATTGCTTGTGATTTTCCTAGCCTTTTTCACCGGCAGGTCTTGATTTGTACTCTTATTTAGGTGACCAGACTGTGGATTGTTATTGGTTCTTTAACTGCTGTTGCCTGCCTCTTTACACAAAGTCTCTTGCACACACTCTTTCATACCCTATGCAGTTTTGTTTACTTCTAGCGTGTGTGCGTGTGTGCGAGTGTGCTTATAATGTCTGTTTAATGTGCGTTTCCTAGCTTTAAAAAAAAAGAGATACTACTTTTTTATCGGCCTCAGAGAAGTATGTCCGAAAAACGATCCCAGGGGAAAAAGGCATTTCACGAGGTTTTATTTTTTAATTAGCGCTGCAGTATTTCCTGTAAAAATGTCTATTGCTTCTTGTACTTTGCTGCAAGATTGAGCGAAGAGGTAATGGTTTTTTGTTATTATTTTTTTCTTACATAAAAAGAACCAACACGGTTTTCTAAATTTATAAAAAAAGAATACATGTAAGGCAGTTCACCTAAGGAATTCCTACTGATATTTATGCAAAATATTACTTTTTATTTTTTTAAAAAGCAAGGTGTATTACAAATAGCTTAATCTAAGCTGCTTTTTATGCTTCAAACCTTAATTTCATATACATACCTTTCCCACAGTTTACAGAACTAATTTAAATGTACTTTAAGAGAAAAAAATAGTGTATTAAAATCTCTTTTCCTACGAGAGTACTATTTTATTGACCGAGTTTTGTGTTGTTAAAGTGCAACATGTGAAAGAGACGTCGTTATCGTCTTATCTATCCTTCCTGGTACTTTTGTTTTCAGAGTGAAGGCACAGATAACAGATTGTTTAAATGAAACATTAAGTTTGTTGTCTTTTCGTCTGTAAGAAACATCTTCCTGAAGAAATCTTTTCATCGGCTGGTCTCTTCTTTTAAGAACTTTTGCTATAAGATTTAGCGCAAAGAAAATGGCTTTTCTTGAACGGAATTGTGACTTCGTTGTCCTTTCTTAGAAAGCACTTTTCTAAATCTCAGTAATTTTTTCTGGAATACAAGGTACTTTTAGGATTCTTTTTTAACTCCTTTAAATCACAAATGGCTAAAGAGGGTGTATGGGGTGAAATTCGGAAGCCAGAACCTTAAGGCTAGATGAAGTTGGTGTCAGAATGCCGTGCACTGATTAGCGCCTGCTGTCATCGGTCATGATATATATATATATATATATAAATTGCTTAATTTGAAAACATTATTAAACTCTTCATCCAAATTCAACGTATTTGAGATAGATGTAATAACTAATTTGTTAAAAAAAACACCGTTGACTTATCTTTGGTTCTCATACGTACACACTCACTCACTCACACACACACACACACACACACACACACGCACACACACACACACACACAGAGTAAGTCAATGCATCAAAATTTTTTCTCCTTTGACATGAATCGTAGTACGCATACACTAACATCATCAGCTAACCGGGGTAAACAGTAATCCTTAAAGTTCTTTGGATTTTTTTTCAAACATATTGTACTTCCGTGTGGAGCTCAAAATAATAGATAAAACATTAAAGTTTGAACTTGACTTATAATCTGCTAGCTTGGTATCAAACTTTTAACTACATGAGGGATTTGTATTGGATTTACCATAATATTGATAACAATTATTCGTCCCTTTTGTTAGACTGAGGTTAGTGTCACAGGCATCACTAACAGCGATGCATTTCTCACCCACAGCAACGATGAGATCGAAGATTGTGTTGTAGTTACTGTGCAGCTGTTAGCAGTAATTCACTCTATGCGTAATCTGCTAATACAACATAAAAATTTAAAACCTAGAGTTGAGAATAATTTGAATTGAAGAAGAGTATTAATATAATTTGCTATTTCGTTGATAGCTTCCTTCAAATTCATTTCTAGATAAATTTACATTAAGGTCTTTTAATGAAAGAATATTACAATTATAGACTGAAAAAAATATTCCAGCTACTTTGTGATGGCTTATGATACACAAAAGCTTCTTGTGCAGAGTCCTTGGCGTCCAGCCCACTCAGAAAATGTCGTATTGAGAGTATTTAGTGCTTAACACCACTTGTCATTTCTGTTTCTAGTTATGCACAAAGATGAAAGGTCAACAATATCTATGTTGCAGCTTGAGTTAGAATCCCATCTTTATTTGTTTGGTTTGTCAAAGGATTGAGCGTTGGTAAGCCGTTCCGTTCAGAATGTTTATCTGACGCTGCAAAGGAGCGAGAGGATAAGCACAATAACCTCATGCGACACTCAGAATATGGAGTTTATAGGTCAGCTAATTAAGAGTCCTACTTATTGAAAAAGGTTGAAAGATAATCGAGAGGATAATGATGATGATGTGAAGAGGAAGATATACTTTGTATCTTTTTCTCTGTTTGGCTTAGTTCCTCTTTCTCTCCCTTTGTCTCTCCCCCTTTCATTTTCTTTGCTGTTTGTTCTTTTGTTTTATCTATTGCTGATTTATTGTTGGCTTTTATATTATTTTGCTTTTTTTATTTATAGTTTTTAGAGATCCACATATCGCCTTAATCACTAAGGTAGAAGTCAGAGAAAGGCAAACAAAATTTTAAATGTAAGAAAGTAACGAAACTTACTTGATATCCAACTTATTTTCTTTAGAAAATGGTTTGCACTGAAAAGTTTTAGACCAATACAAAGTATTTTCCGTAGTTGATATGATTTTGTATTTCTTTATTGTATCTAACACATTACAGGTGCTTTAGAGACATTATGAGATACAACTTATCAAAGAAAACGATTAGCAGCAGCTCAATGGGAAAGCAAGGGTTAAAACCACACAACACAACAACAAGAACCAGCTATAAGTATTCTAGTAAAACATTGTACTTCTGTCGGGATCAGATGGCCAGGATTTGGGGAGACAACAACGGACAAAGGCCACGAACTGGTCCAGTGGAGATGACGCCGTCACCAATACAGGGAGATTTGGATGTCCAGGGTTCAGATCTTGTCTCAGGCACAGTTTTTTGTCTTTGCATGTAGCATCTGTTTATGGGGTAGGCTAGGCGAAAAGTCCAGTCCCCCATGCTTTGGTAAAAGTCTTTATTACTGTTACGAATCCACGCTGTGACCTGTCCTACTAGGTGTAGGTTTCTGCAGCGCACCAAGGCGGACTATTTCCTACTCGATAGCAATACCATCGGCGACCCTACAGGATTAGCCCCTGCCATTTAACCCAAAACATTTAAGCTGGAGAATAAAAAAAAGACTACGTGCTAACGTGTGTGACGATTATGGTGTAACTCTTACCACCCACGTTAGCATAAGCTTAACGGGGAACTTTATGCACAAAAATCACATGCCAGTCGCTTACAAATCTCTCCACATGGGTCACAGTTCCCCACTCCTGCTTTCCTTGAATAAAATAGGAAAGTGAGACTGAATGAACAAAATTTATTGAACAAGGAAATTTATGCAAACAAAAATTTTGCTAATTCAAAAGGGGCTACAGTATTATCCCTGACCTTTACAATCCTGTTCAAACCACCATTCACTTTTGCATACTTAGGCTTAGTCCTGGCAGTTAGCAATGGTGCTATGGTACTGCAAACACTCATTGAGTCTTCGCCTGCGATGAAGTTCGTATCAGGTCACCAGCCCGCCCTAGATAACTGTAGAAATGTCCTGTCTGACTGTCCGTCGTCACTTCCCTCCTTGGTCCACCAATCACATCAGACAGAGACGACTGTTCACCCAATCCGTACAGCCTGAAATAGAGAACATTGTCATCGTCATTGACATCTCCTTTAAGTCTTTCTCTTCACTCTTATCAATAACAATACCATTACCATCTGATGTATTAATGTTAAACTAGATGTGTACTAACAGACAGGGATTGGCAACACCACTTTCGAGAAAACTATTAATAGAAACTCCGCATTAGGCTTCCTTGTACAAAAATAAATAAAAACCGCAAATTTTTAATTGTATGGCTTTTTTATTTTTCGACATTATTTTGATGATGATGATTTACGATGATGATGATGATTAGTAGATGAATTTCTGCCGGTGAATAGCAACATTTTGAAAACCAGAAATATGAAGAAAATTAGGAAATGTAATCTGAGCTATTCAAAAAATAGACAGACAATGAGACTGAGATAGAGAAGAAAATATTTTGTAGGTTTGATTTGAGAATGTAACATTTCTGACATTATGGTTTGTTTACCTTCCGGAAAGTTCTCTACAAGCCTGCTTTTTTTGTTGAAAATTCACAATCATCTTAATTACAGCTTTTACTCAGTGACGATAATATGCCAAGCGGTGCATTCTTAAGCTGAAGACTATTTTTGTCGTATGTGTCCGCCTTTCAAGGGAAGCTACTTAGTTCAGTGGCCTGGCAATGTAGCGTTTAGTTCCCTTGACTGACGGATGTCTGAGGGATGGTCAAAATGTTTTCAGCTGTAGCAGTGCATCCTTAGATAAAAATAATCTATACAAATGCACACACACACACACACACACACACACACACACACACACACACACACACATATATATATATATATATATTGATATGAATTTACATCTCCTTCGTTTCCTTTCCTTTTCTAAACAATCTTTTTGTTTTATTGGTTCGCTTCACAAAACGTTTAACAAGTAATTGTTATCTATTTAAAGAAAATGTTACTTGAGTACAGTTACATCCATTTTTAATCAGCATTAGGTACTCCTAGAATAATATATTTTTTTTTAATTAAACGTTTTAAAATAGAGGGCGGCATTCGAATTTTCGAGATCGACAGCGCCATAAAGTGAAAGTAAAAGATGTAATTGTGCTATGTTCTAAGTTTTATGTACATGTGAGAGCATTCAACAAACCACTACATGCTAAAATAAATAAAACACTAACCTGTTCCTTAAAAATATGATTTGTCAACTTCTGGATATATCACACAAAAATATGTAACACTAAGCTACATGCTGACATAATCTGTGTCGCAGTGTACTAGTATACATCACTGCTGCCAGCTGTATAACAGTACATATGTATGTATCGCTGTCATAAGCTATTTCGTGATGTACTAGTATACATCCCTGTTAACAGCTGCATCCCGTTATCCATGTCTGATGGATGCTCTGTAAGTACTTCCTGCTCTTTCAGTGAGGGAGACTGCTAGTGGGAGGACAGTGCCAGTCCTGTTCATCTTTACCTTTTCCTCCCCGACTGCTGGCCAAAACTCTTCCCTCAAATACCTGACCATGATAAGCTTTCACACGATTACCCTAGGTGTTGGTGTATTTCTCTTGATGATGGTCTCTTCAGCCGTGTCGTCTGGTAAGTTGCTAATTTTTATTCTGATTTGTCTGCCTCACTTGAAACATCCGCTTGGTGTCTACAGTCTAGTGTCATGATGCTAGCCTTGTAATGCCAGGTCAGCTGTATGACTGTGCGCGTTCACTTTTCTATTTGTATGCATTCGCTGGTTTTTATGTATGAACACACCTCGAAGTAATTTCAAGTGAGTATAAATATATTTTCTCGAACTCATCTATTTATAGCGTAAATTGCGCAATAGAAACAATAGTTATAATAACATTTTGTTTCGATTGTTAACTCAAGTTTTTGTATGCCTAATCAAATTAAAAACGCTTGAAAGGTATGTAAATGCCAAATAAAATTAAGCTATTAAGTATTTTTTTGTTCTCTTTTAATTCTGTTGGTTAAAAATTGTTATTCCATGATATGAAAGCGTTCCATATATATATATATATATATACATAATATCTGTATGTGCATATTAAGCGGAAGCTCAACAAAATGAAAGGAGCAATACATTTTTAAAGAAAAAAAAACAGCTCAGTGAGTCTTTTAACTCAGAATGACAGTAGTAATTCAGGAGTAGAGCAATGCCACGAGCTTAGTGTTACAAGTGTGTTGTTGCGGACATAGTCCTGTTACACATATTCGTGCAAATGAACATTTCTGTTATAAGCAAGCGTGTGAAATAAAGGAAATTATTGCCTATATGTATAACAGATGCCAATGGCTATATAGTTCTTTACAGTTGGTCTACATAGAGAGCACACTGTCTAACAGTAAAACGTTTCCCTTAAGTAACTAAGTACTTCATGGACGTCCATTATGCATCTTTGCGCTTTCATCAAGGCATTTGTTTTTATCTTCAGCGCGTGCGCACAGACGAATACGTAGGCCCGTGACTGCTCTAATCATAGAAACAACGGGTATTTTGTATGTCCTCGACCGTGGTAATCTTCTGGCATGACTCTGCTTTACCTGTCTGCCGTATTCAATACAATACGAACGTACTATGCCTCTTCATTGAGCATCGTCCTGTTTGTCATCAACCTGTGTTGATGACACGCTGTAGTGCTGCCCAATATCAAGGCCTGTGTATTATTATGCAGTCCGCACTCTACTAATAGAAAGGATGGTATGTGTAGGAAAAATATTAGACGTTATAAATCATTTTCAAACTTAATAATAGAACAAAATATCTCTTTATAAATGAAAGGACAAGATTATCCATATATCTGAGAACTATATATTATATATTATAATATATATTGATATATTATGTTGGTGATAACAAACTTCCCCTTGTGTCACTAGTCACGCCTCGTGGCTTAACGGTCATTACTGATAAGAAGTTTGACAAGCAAATGGCCGCTGTCTGTCAGTCTGCTTACTCCGACTTTTGTAAGACTGGTGTTGTTCGTTTGTTTTTCGAGTGCTAACACTCTTGTTAGTGCGTTTGCTCTATCAAAGTTTAGTTACTGTAACTCTTTGCTCTATAGCCGTCCTCTGCACACCTCGTTCAAAAACTTTTAAAGAAAACTGTAGAATTCTACTGCACGTCTGATGCTTAAAGGAAGGAAACGTGACCAAGTCCCGCCTTTTATTTGTTTCTCTGCACTGACTACTGGTGCTCTTATTTAGTACAACTTGTCATCCCTGTGTTTTCATTTCTGTGAAGGCACTTGTTTTGATTGTTTCTCCGAACTTCTTTTCCATTATATCCCGACCCCACCTAACCCTACCAAAGAAACCTCTGTTCTTTGGTTGACCAGCGTACGCTACGTTATCAACTCTTGTCATCAAAACAAAAGTGTATGATCACCGTTTTTCTCAGTCATAGTGAAGCACAACAGTAAAATTCTATTTGCCTGTATATCCACTTTTCCACCACTAAATATGTTTAACGTCCTCTTAAAGCAGTCATTTCCCAGGCACTTCCTGCTATTAAACCCTTCTCTCTCTCTCTGTATTTCTCTTTTTCGCATATGTTATATTTTGATTATCTTGCCTTGATGATAGTCTACATCTTTTTTCATCTTGTTCACAGAAAATGTATTTATATTCCAAAATGTTGTAGATTGTCGAAATGTGTGGAAAAAATGTTGGAATCACATACTCTACGACATCACAAATTGTGAGAAACGTAAATACCAACTTCACTGTAAAAGGACTTGCGGACTATGCGGAGGTAGGTATAAGTCTCACTCGCACAGCCAGTACACATTCTCTTAGTTTCTTGTCTGACCTGATTGTATTATTTTCAGAAAGCAAACTAATTGCATCGCTTAAGGGAACTAGTGTGTCGGCGAACTATAGCCTCTTCAACATTAGCACTCTGCAATATTTTCTGGAAGGCAAATATTCACACACTTCAAAGCAAAAAGAATAGGAGAACACGAAAATACTTATATCTGACTCCTGGAGTATCTTTTACATGCGTGGAAAACATCTACTGTATTCTTATCATTAACGTTTATTCTTTCTGTACCAGCTACAGAAATTGGACCTTAGGAGAAACATTCTGAATGTGTTTTACTGGGCGGATATCGAGACAGTGATAACATTATCAATCCACGTCTAATACGGCATCACCACCCAGAAGCAGAACCAGATGGTGTGTCCTGTTCACAGAACTATTGGCTGTGTTCTCCCCTATGTAAACACAATCTAAGCAGCGTGTGAAGAGCAAGTGACACTGTGGCCGACGATTCACAACTTGCAACAATCTAAATATACTGAGACAATATGTTTAAACCTAGTGAAGTGTCAAACATATTACCAAACAATTTGTAAGAAGATTTGTGGTTTATGTAGCGATACTTAGCTTATATGTACATCCGTTTTAGGGAAATAGATTTTACTACATAGTGTGGACCTACGTCTGTTCAGTAGATTTACCCAAACTTATATAAGACCAACCATTTCGTCATCAGTTCCAACCTGTAAAAAATGAAGATGTTTATGCTTTTAATAATTTTAGCCTGTATTAGTAAGCAAAGTATAAACCTTTTACAGCTTAAATTAATTACTCAGGTAATGATTAACTTTTTTTTAAACTACAAACAACCGACTGATTTGTACAGAACAAGTGCTAAAAACACCAAGCTTCTTGAGTGCATAAATTATAATCACAACAGTAGCAGCAGCGATGGCCGAGCTACTACATTTTCTTCCAGCTGTACATGTCTCTCACGGTTCCAGGTCTTCTCAACGGGAGTAAGACATAATGCTTGTATACGGCAAACGCTCGGAATCTGAGACCAAATACAAATACTACTATTTAGAGTATAATATCGACAAATAATGTACAAAACATTCTCTGATCGGAAATTCAGAAGTGATTTGCAAAGAGTAAAAAGGTGTAATCGTGTCCTTCCTGTCCGTTTGATCCTGCACTACATTCTAAGACGGTCTTTCAGGTTATAATGGAGGAATTTCGACACTGAGGAAAAAACGACAGACAAAAAACTGGATGGTAAACATTAAGGATTGGATTTCCTTTCTCATGTAGGATTTGCTTTTCGACGTTCAAGAAAGGTTTTCGTAACAAGTAATGTCAGCTGTTGAATCTCTTCGGCTCTACTAGAAACTATTAATCAGAAGGTAGAAGATATGTGCAACAAAATAAATAAAAGATTAAACAGTTACCTTCACGAGCCAATAGTATATATACGTTTTCATGGTAGTATCATATTCAAAAACTATTTTATGTTTGTGTTTCCATACTGTAGTATGTACAGACCTCCGGGATGATTGTGACCGGTACTCAAGGCGATGTAGTCAGCCGTGGATGCAAGTGAGCTGTAGGAAGACTTGCAGGACGTGTGTGGACGATGAAACAGGGCAACGAGTGGCCGATGAAACTACGGCTACTGCAATCTGGACAACAGGTATGAACGAACATTATCTCTTTGCTTGGTTACATCAGGTTATTCTAGTTGTATCGCCGGCTCTCGTCAAATCTCCGTCACAAAGAGAAATGCGGCTGTGAGACAGCTTTGCTAGAGAACATATAAAAGACAAGCAGCCGACATGTCGTGTGTATGTTAGCCCTGTAAGGCAAAAAGTGAACTAACTATTTTAGGTGCTTAACCTAAGCAGCTGTGAGGGGAGAATGTTGTACGGAATTGTATAATTACCACAGTACACGCAATAAAAGTGTAAAAGCCCCTATGTCGCGGGAAGTGGTGAATCCACTTATCACAGTATTACAAGCGATATGACATGAGTAGCTTAATATTTCAACACAACAGAGCACGGCTGTTGGCTGAGCTTCCCAGTTGACTCGAAGGTGTTTTACTCGCGTACTGTGTGTGTTAAGGGGGTTGGGGGAGGTAGGTGTTTTACGCCGAGCCAGCAACTAAGACTTTATCACGGTAAGGCAGCCAGCCCTGTAAACAGATGCCACATGCAGAAAAAGAACAACCTGCCCGAGACGAGAGCTGAACCCTGGACAGTCAACCTTGACTATTTTGGTGACAGGCGCTATCCGTTGCGCCAACAGACAGCCATATAGCATGTTAAGAGGTATATCTAACAAAATACTAAAATTAACAAAAGTTTATAATGCATTATTCACGTTAGCCATCTTTGTCGCAAAAAGTGAGTGACACCCGTGTACAGCTGTACGGTGAAAAGGACAGTCAAATAAACACATATGACAGACAAAAATACAGCTGTTATCATTTTCGTATCTCACATAACTCTGAAAGAGTGGTATTTAGCTCTTTAATTACAGAATACGTGATTTCTTCATAATTATTTATTAATTTTAAATGGTTTAGATGTCCCTTTGGATGGTTTTGTCTCGCTTATTTTGTACTTACTTTGTACACGTCTCTGAATCATAAAAATGTCTTATCAGTGAAATATAATAGAGACTAAGAGTGCTGAAACACAGAGCTTGTTGCGCAAACGCTGTTTTTCAACCGCATCAATCACAACGAAAGCTCATGAACTTTCCTTCCTTTGCATTGTAGACAATACAAACAAAAAATAAAAGTTTAAGCTCCATAATCATCGCGTACTTAAATTTTAACTGTCTTTACTTTGTGAAAAAAATCCAATAATCCGTCATTTCTTTCAGCCCAGGACGTCCTAGACATGGGTTCTTTACGTTTTTGGATTGTATACGTCGTTGTCCTCCTGGCTGTAGTCCTCATCGGTGTGCTTGTTGTCTTCATCATGATAAGACGAAGGGGTAAGGTGTGCCCATTGCCTGTACCAGTGATACCTTCGCCTTGAAACCCTTTATAAAACGTTGACTAGGTATTTGCGTTGGTATTGCAGCAACAAACAAATACCTCTCATGGGATGTGAACTTTAACGAAAAGCGTGCTATGGGAGGTAGATTATAGCAAAATGCTTCCAATAGGGCGTGAACTATATCAAAATCCTCACTGGATAACGAGTATTTCTGGTGCTTTTTTCCGCTGATGAGCTTTGCCTGCTTTATCCTATACCATATATCCTTTGTTATTAGTTAATCATTAATCCTTGTCTCTGTTTTCTTTCCCTTTTCTCACTTATTCTCGATCAAAGATCTCATCAACTCTATCTCATTACACTTTACGATTATAATTCAACTTTAAGTTAATCGTGTCAACCAGGTGCAAGACGGAAAACTACAGATGAAAACAAGAGATTTACGGGTTAGTGAATCTGTTTCGTTCCTCGTGTTCTTCATTCATTTCATTGTTGTGGTTTGTTTTGAAATGCCGTCCATCATGATGATTTAAAATGTCGTTTATTTTCCTTTGAAAAAGAATTGTGTATAGACTTTCAAAGTTTATTTCTATCATGTAGAAAAAACTTACCTCTTACAAAAGCTGTCAAACTGTGAGAATAAGGACAGATATTTAAAAGCACTGTTTAAGTAGCAATAAAACTTGTGTTACAGTTGTACTTGCTCACATGACATGTTTCTTAGTGGATCAATTATTTGTAGTATCTGACGAGTAAATCAAAATTTTACACCATTGATAACAAATTAAGAATGTTTCACCATGAGTCAGTAAAATATATGGACAGTACTAATGTATACTAAACTCAACTGAAGCAATGTTGAGGATGAAATGTAACTATTTCATCAACCTAAAACATTACTCTACAGCTCCTAATCATATATTCAAATATAGATTTAAACATTTATGTAAGAACTTGTGATAATGTTAGATCAGCAGTCTTAGGTATAAAGGAAAACCCGATTAGTATTTAAACCATTATTATTTATGTTTGCTTTTCTCCTCTTACAGAAGTTTCACTTCAATATCAGATACCAAAAATATTTACAACCCTCCTCCCCCCACAAAAAAACACATGAAAGAATCTCTTTGTCTTTAATTAATACTTATTCTTGACAGTAGGCTAAGCGGCGGTTTGACCCCCTTGGACGGATGTATTTACCCATTTTTCAAAAAATCATAAAAAATTAACTAAAAGAGGTAGAAGAACAATTCAAATTAATGTATGCCCATGCCTTTGTGTTTCTAGCTCTTATTGCAAACAGCTTTTTGGCAGCTATGGGGCACTAATACAGATACAACTTGTTACTTTAATCAATCCACAATGGCATGTCAAAGGGGAAGAGATGCACAAAATGTCGCTTGGTGTGATATGGTGGCTAATATAAGGCAGTCAGATAAACTTGTTTGCAGGTTAACCATCTAGTTAGCGCCTAACGAAGTTCCATGTACCTTACTACAATAAGCTTTCTCTCTCTCTCTTTTAATCTTTGCAGGGACTGAACGATTTAACGCTCAAACCCCCGGGAACTCCGACACACCAGCGGGGGTCACGATGGCATCTTCAGCTGCCACTGAGATGCCTGAAGCCTGTGACTTGTATAACAGCACTGATGGGCTGAAATCACCAGACAATAGTCACGTTAATCACGGAAAAAATACATCAAAGGACAACGAAAAGTCGAGAAGTTCAGAAGAGAACCGGCAAAACGATGTCTACACTGTTGTGGACAAGACCGGGAATTCAAATGACTTACATGACTATACAGGGGAGATCACACTCGAACCAATACAAACACCCAGTCAAGCGGGTTCTCCTTCTCGGAAAAAGGAACATAATGTTGAAACAGCCGATTCTGAAAATACCAACACAATTCAGGATAATGAAGGAAACAGTTTATTTCCAGACACTGAGGTAAGTAAATACTCACACGTTGTACATTTTCTTTTTGAAAATTTAGTCATAACACATAATCTAATTTACTTGGAGGTTATTTTATAGTATTGAAAAGATCGGAAGGTAGTATGAAACAAAGCAGTGAGGTGTGTTATACGTTTGTCATGATTCTTTTCGTCTGTTGTCTCTCTTGGTAACATCTTTGTTTATCGGGTGGTGGAGAAAGGAACATAAAAGTGGACGTAGCATAAACGATTCGATGTTTTACTTTTCTTAAGTAGCTACACGTAAAGATTTTAATAATTTTCCCCATTAGAGTTCTTTTCTTGCCGACTCTTTTTGTTTGATTTTTTTGATTAATGTGCTATCATCTTTACTTTCTAGCTATTCATTTCTTCTGATTGGTGAAACTACTGTGCTTAGTGACAAACACGTTTTCAAGTATCAACATCCTCAAGTCAGGAAAAACCCAACATTTATACAAATGTCATTTGCATGTTAATATATGATTATAGTCCTCACTTAAGTTGTGCGGTCACAACGGAAGCTTGTATCTGCACAAACATGTTGTAAATTTAATGTCTTATACTTTGATTTGATAGATCACTCCTCCATTTATACAGTTATAAAAATGTCTTTTTCAGTTAAATTAAATATTTGCAGTCTTAATTCAGTCTTTAGTGATTGACAATGAAACTTTTAACTGTAAAGAGACTTCCTTTGATGTGTAACAAGATGTATGGTGACATGAATAAGGATTTTTTGATGAGCTATGGTTAATCAGATAAGAGGGATAAAACTGACACTAAACTATAAAACCCATTGCTTAATTAACATCTAACTTCAGTACATCATCTTTTACATTATCATCTAATGGTGGTATTCCTCTGCTGCTTTCAAACATATAGACTCTAATGTGTATGAAGCTATTACATGTTGTTATCAGGAGACTGGGTCCAGCACGACACAGAACATGACAGTCAAGGACAAAGGTCTCTTGTACACGGAACTGGACTTCACTCAGTATCAGCCCCAAACACAACGACCTCTCCCGCAAAAGGAGGAAACGAACTACGAGGCCATCGAGTTCAAGTTGCAGCACTAAAAACTAATTACAACAAAGTCTACAACAGGACTTGATTGCGTGGCTCTGAGCTTTTTGAGTCGCATACACGTTGTCAAATATGTCATTATAGTCAAACAACCAACACCCAATAAACTAAACCCTGATGCGCTCATGGATCTAGAAACTTACGATGGTAGCTAAGATGCTGCAATTGTATATTATTGTCGAAAATAGAAAGTACACAACAAAAATAAATGACCATTCTCATTTATGTGCAGAGCCATCTCTTCCATCTTGGTAATAGGAACAAAAGCGGAAATAATTTGTTTTACCTATAATTTATCCGACTACGTTTAGTTATACAAAAATTCTTAATTTCTAGCTTCATATTTACAATATTTTCGTCCTACTTTATTTGTTTTGCTGTCTGCTACCTTTTAAGGAGGTTTTTTTCAACATAAGCAGGAGATTTGAACAAGGTCTTTGAATCAAATCCATACTTTTTGTGACTGTTTACAGATTTGTAGTAATGTATTATAAACGATGTCCTTCATAAAAGTCTAGCATGTGCATTGTTTTAGATGAATTTGCTTCAGCACAAAACCTCGCGAAAGAAAAAGTATACTGTTTTTTTTAACTCAATTTAAATATTGCTTATGTAAAGAACTTTTCTTTCAGACTTCTTGCAGACTATAGATTGTCCTCTTACTCATGCTGTTTCAGTCCTTAGAAAGTTTTAATCTATATAATGTTAAAACCACTTTTATTTCTATTGCTTCTCGAAAGTCATCGCCTACACAAGTTGTTCACTTATCGGGAGCCCATCCACTACAGTTAACAACCCTTACACAAGGGATCCGAACAATGAAAACACTTGATGTCGCAAATAAACACTTCTGTGCGCTGGTCACGCAATTATTTTGGCACGTGAAGTTATTTTTAACACTTGTTGACTTTTTATATCTGTTATACAAGGCTTGTCAGATCGTTTAAAATGACATGCATGCACACACACACACACACACACACACACACACACACACACACATATATATATATAAAGTATCCTTCTTACATTAGAATGTCTCTAGTAAAAAGGCGCATCCCACTAATTAAAGGCTTGATTTTCATTTATTTATATTTTCAGGCTTATGGTGTTTTATGAAAAGTTGTAGAAAAACAGAAAACAATATATCGTCGAAGTAAGTCTGAACTTAATGTTGTTTTCCTTATCATCATGATAAATTAGAACATTTCCTGTTATCAAGCATAATTATAATACTATGTGTTGCGCATGATTTTAATTCGAAAATTTACAGCGCTTGTATACTGAGGATTAGGTTACTACCTCAATAAATATTGATTAAAATGTATGCAGATCAAATTATACTGTGTGCCTTGTGTAACTTTGTATTTTGTAATTTTGTCTGTCATACGTGTATAATCTCTTTAAAGAAGAAAGAAACAAACGCTCCAGGTACGCTTCCTATGAACCTTGATAAAACATCAGGTGCCAGTGCCTAAGAAATCTTGAGACATACACCAAAAAGGAAACTTTCCAAATTCTGACCTTTGAAACATCTTCTGCAATATTCCTCTTTTTAATATTTTCTTTGACCGAACATTTTTAACCAAATTAACTCCATTTAGGGTGAATGTAGTGTATGAGTAAACTGGGCTACCTGTGATAAACTAATGCTTGATTTATCGTCATTAAAAGCCAGTATAAAGATAATTGGTAGGTACAACTGCGATGGCCGATGGCTACCATTGAACAACTTCCTAGTTGCGATGTAAACATGTCGAAGGCGAGCTACAAGTGAACGATCACATTTCCTGTAAACAGATGATGTAACGGCCCCATCATGGAGTTTGCATCAACAAGCCTTCATTTATTCGTGTAATCAAGTATTTGAAGTATTCTACGTATTCCAACAAGTTTAGGAGTTATTTGCAGGTTTTCTTAGTAATGAGAACATTCTTAAACATATTTAAACACCAGCCGAAGATGTCGAAATGGATCATTAAATTATTGGACACATAAGAGCCTAACTTGAATCTTTTTGCCTGTTAGAGGTGTTTTTTCTGATTATAATTCTAATTCTGTACTTGAGATTTTTATCGATCTTTGCATTTATCTCCGATGTTATCGTCGCCATTTTGCTCACCCGTAGCTTTTTGTTGATGTTGAAGTTATTTGTGTTGCTTCTGTTGTCATACTTAGCCTTGTTAACCGGATAAGAGAGCAAGAGAAGCAGTAAAGGAAGAAAAAGAGTAAGAAAGTTATGAGGGTGAATAATCGGTTGACATTAATAGACAAATTGAATGTGCTAAGATTAATCTCGTTTATACTTCCAGCAGTTTTCGAGGTTATGTGTTTCATAGCTTCAACATTAAAACTTGCTATTAAAGTATATCAAGATGAAAAAAACAGTTACCAAACTTTGCTCCAATCCCCACAAGTAGTTCGTCAGGGCGCCACAACCGAGGATGTGGCAGACCGCCTGGACAGCAAGAGTAACAACTGGAAAAAGGCACAAACAACATAATGCGACACCAGCGGCATCAGGTAGCAACCTTTCCCGACAAGTACCTTAACTCTACTTTCCTTTTTTTATTGCCTTTATCACCAATAATTGGGAAACTAAAGTAACTACGGGAATATTTTACTGTCTGAAAATACCTATACAGTCTCGACGACAACGACGACGACGATGTTTGTACTTTTTCCTCAGTGATTCGCACCCAAGAATAAAGGACAGAAATCGTGTGGACATGAGAAACGTCTAATTCAGTTGGTGGAGGGTAGAGAAGGGCCAGTGTGACCTCCCTTTCCCCTGCTGTCTCGGTTGAGACAGATTTTATTGATGTACTAAAACAAATTCAGTTGTCTCTACAGTACAAAGCTAAGTGATTAAAATTATTAATTCTGTATTAATATTAATTCACGATGTAAGTACGTCCTGGGTTTCTAGTGCGATCATGGTATGCTGCTAGCGTAGGAGAGTGACTTGACTGCTGGCCTTCACATCATCCGCCAGACACCGTCCCGGATGTTGTTTCAAGCGAGTGTTAGCTTTAGACGTAACAGACGTCACCAGACGTTGCTGCTGTAATCTGTCGATGTTTGGTTCGTCGAGTCACTTTCAGTGCAGTTCTGACGATGACGAGGTTTCAAACGACGATGATCTGTGTCTTGGTCTGTCTCTTGGTAGCAGTTTGCCCGGCAGCTTCATCTGGTGAGTTGTTTTCTATCTCGTACGTCAGTAAGTGTACAGTTACATTTCTGTCTGGTCCAGCGAGTGTGTTTTAAGATCCAGATCTTCATAAAAACTCTTTACCCTTTTAAACTTTCTGTAGTACATGGCTGTCATTTTTTATTGGTAGAGGGTAGAGACCAGTTGTCTTTGATTGCCGATGGTCTTTTTCTTACAAAGCAATGAGCAATGCTTTGAACACAGTGGTGTTTGTTTTAAACGATTGTGAGGGTTGCATTTTCGTTTTGCTTTTGGGGCGTAGATGTAAAAACCTCGCTGGCCGCTCCTAATAAAAAACACAATCATTTCACCAAATACGAAAGTAAGTTATCTAAAAGACGAAGTGATTGCTATGTGCCAATGAAAACGCTGGGGAACATCAGACAAACGGGACTACTACATTCACAACCTGCTGCAAGTACTGATGAATGTCGTCAGTTGATGGATGTATGAACCAATTGATGTATTCATTTGTACTTAAATGAGAAAGGACAGAAAAAGATCTTAAAGTTATACTACATCAATGTGTGAATATATATATATATATATCTCCAATAATAGCATTTCTCTCATTCCTCTCTATTACACTAAAATTTTATGAGAGCACACGCTCACCAAACTCATTATTGAGAATCAGTCTCATCTGTAAGTATTAACAAATAAAGTTATATATAGTCAGCCTCATCCTGAAATAGCTGTTTGTCTTTTTGGTCTTTTTAAGAAATGTCTACCACCAGTGAAGTGGTTGGGAAGTGCGCAGTAGATCTTTGGTATCAAAACCATTGATGATTTTATGTCTAAATCCTGTTTGGCCTTAGTTGTTATAACATCACTGTTTTAGCGACTCGATGACTTGAATGCGGCCTTCGATAAACAAAGTGAGATATTAGACTTTGTCAAATAACTTTTAAAATAAATATGGTAATGTGAAAGGGATCTCACTGATGATGAGTGTTTTTGTACGCGCGATAGCTTGCAATAGGTTCAATGGGATGTCTGCTCTAAAGTCAGCCTCTACGTTTGCTGCCTTTTCTTAAGCGATAGCCTTTAGGTGACTAAAGATTATTTATCAAGAAAAAGAAAGAGTCGATCTAAACCTGTTTTTAGATAAGATATATTCTAACATTCTGTATACTTACAGAAAATGTTTCCCTTGGAGAATGCCGTGCGTCAGCCAGTAGCTCCACCTGGGAGGTTACGGGTTACTGTGACGTCATAAAAGTATTTTCGAGTAAAAATCAGTCTCGCTGTCAATGGTACGAATACAAAGTACGTGTTGTGAGTATGACTTGACGAGATCTCAGTTTTAAATAGAGAGTATATTATTTCTGTCTACTTGTTTGTATGTCTGTCTTCTTGTTTATTTGTCAATATGAGGGATTGCACAAGAAGCGAGAATATTAATGCCCATGTGTGTTGAATTGTAATATAACTATCGTTTGCATGTAAAAATCTTCCAACAGCTTTTGAAATGTAAGACGAAGTGTACACATACAAGTATGATTATGAATTTAACAATCTTATGTCAAATTCGCAATCTATAAATTAAAATATTATTGTCACTTTTTTAGTTTAAAGACAAAATTAAGCGAGTATTTAAGAATAAAGCGAGAGACCAGCTTACCGTAGCCAGCTGTAGTGTTTGAAATAGTTTGAGGAACTACATGTTCGTAAGATTTAGTTTTTAAAAAATGCATTATTCATTACTTTCGAGCAGTTACATTTTATTCTGTATGTTGCACGTGTTTTATTTACTTTGTAAGCATCACGATTTTGAGGTAGTAAATTTAAAGCTTGCTGGGTACTTTATACCGCCTAGTCTAGACAAATACATTATTTTAATAATTTTAAAAAGTAATTCATTGTTTTCTAAAATCACATGTACAAGGAATTTAGAGCGTTCTAACAGCAAGAGGAAAATATTTACAAGCTACAGGTTTCTGGATAATAACTAACAATTTTTTTCGTTCTGCACAGATAAACAGAATGCCGAGTTCCTTAAATCTCTCTCTCATCACACCTGGAAGGAAACTACAGAGTGGGAAGTGCAGCTTCCAGATAAAAATTCCTCTCGACTTTCTTGAACGGCGTGAATTAAGCAGACAGCTTAAATATCAAATGAACTTTAACCCCGGTGATGCATGGAGTCCCCAGATCAGTGTGTTGATAGGTATGTTAAACAAGTATATTTAAAAACGTTCTTTCTATAAGATAATGCATTTAATATTTTCTACAACTTGCTGATGGATTGACAAGCGATTATGAAACTTCAAATATCAATGTACTTTAACCCTGGTACTAGGTGTAGTCCTCACATCAATGATTCTGTAGGAAGGTAGACAAGTCTATCTAAACGTGCTCTTTCTATGTCATAATGCATTATATATTTTCTGTCTTTTTGTTAGTATATGTACATGAGAATGCAGTTTTAAATACGATTTGTATGACTTTTTTCAGTCGTTTCTTTCATGTTACTCCCATATCTCCAATGATCCAACAAAGCTGCATTTGAGCTTATTTCCTAAAATGAACGTTTGAAGAGAACAGATACTCATTATTCTGCTTTTTAAAAGTATCTTTCAATGATATGCAGACATCAAGATGATAGTCAAGATCTACCTGTTTGTTTGTTTGTTTGTGTGACATATGTCAAAATCTAGTTAGTAATAGATGACATAGACCAAGTTCAGCGTGTTACACCGGTCATGTCATAACAAGTACCGTCATCATCATCATCATCATCAATCCCTTAACCTTACTGACTAAAGGAACAATCACATTCGTTGCTTGCTATTGTCATACTGTTCTGGCCCAGAATTCAGTAATCCACTTAAATACCATTTCAACTAACGTATCAAAATTTACAGTCTGCAAGAAGATGTGTAGTAAGAGCGGCTTTTAATGCTGACTGTCAGATGACATTTAAACAACGAAGGTTTCCAGTGTTTATGTCTTCACTCGGAAGACAGAAACTTAACAAAAAATATATCTGACGAAGAGTGGAGCCACTGTATAAACAATCGCGATGTAAGAAAATCCCTGAAACCAACAAAACGTGAAGTAGACGGGGGTCGGTAACGAAGAGATACCCAGTGAAAGTCTTAAAGAAAAGGTAAAATAGAATTTTTTTCCGATAAGACGTTTGTGAATAAGACAGATGCGACATCCAGAGAAAAAGTTGTTTACTTAGCCAAAACTAAAACATGAACGACAGTGTGTACAATTAACAAATTTCATTGATCTGAGCCGTAGTGATGAAGCTAAGGTAAGTACTTTCCCTAGGGCAAGATGGGGGAACTCAGAGAAATGTGTCTTGTATTTGTAGCTACATGGTGATCTCCAGACCACACGGGCACTGCTTCTTGTTTGTTTGTTTGTTTGTTTGTTTTTAAACCCAAGGGCATATTTCTCACCGTTTTATAATTATAGTCCCAGGGCTAAAACATCTGAGGGTTCAAAACAATGCTTTGTAATTAACGAAGTAAAACACCATCTGCGGAGTCATCTGCTTATAATTTCAAAACTTGGACGCTTAACGTTTGAATTCGTCCGATGGGAACACTCGCTTCCTCACTACAATCAATGAAGAAGTAGAAAACAAAGATACCGGCTGATATAAGCGATACGTCTTTCATGTCTGGTGTCGGCACTAAGATTGCTAGCACCTGTAAAGAAGGGATGAACATTCACACAATAGTTCGCCTCTGCGTTTGAGACGCGTTTTGCTACCTTTTTTCAACAGTTTCTCCAAAGCCACCGACACTGACCTGTCCCGCTGACGTCATGCTGGAAGGCTCGCACATAAACTGCACGTGCAGCACAAGGGATCTAGGACAGCCAGAGGGACGTCTGCTTTTTTTCTTTAATGGCCGGCTAGAAAACACGGGAAAGTACGGTCAGCAGTTCATCGTCTTGTCACGTGACCTTCGCCGTGAGGACAACAATGCCAGAGTCAGCTGTGTTGTAGACTGGGCGAGAAATATGTCTGCTACCAGAGTCTGGACACTCAGCGTAATGTGTACTTGTCATCAGTACTTTCTTTCTTATTTATAATTTGTAAATGATCACGCATATGCTTGTGTGCACGTTTGTGACATACGGACGGATGGACTAATTGTGGATGATGGATGCCTACAGAGGCTGGACACAGAGTATGTGTTTGTCATCAATATTTTTTCTGTTTTATTGTATTTTGTCTTCCACGGCTAGCTAGCGAGAACATGCATAAATTATGCTTATGTGCAGGTATGTGTTTACACGTGAGTGCACGTTTGTGAATACATGCATAAAATGACAGGTAGAGAGGTGGACAATTGATGGATAAGTTGAATAGGTTGAGGGCCATATAAATGGAGTACAGATAAATGGATAAATGATAAGGAATGGATGATAAACCGATATTTGAGCTTATAGAGTCTTTGCACATTATTAAAGTAAAAATTACGGGCACATCCGTTGTTTTAAACTTGAACACCTGTTTATCTCAGATCCGCCTGAGATGCCTTCCTTACAAATCAACAGAGGAAGTAACGTTAACTACACCACGAATGTCAACAACAGCGTTGACTTTACATGCCGAGTCAGTCGCAGCAACGTACAGAGCCTTGAACTTCTGAAGGTCACAAGAAATGGTACACAAATACTTCAAGGCCTCAACACATCTTATCCATACTTGAGAATACAGAAAGCACAATGTGCTGACTCGGGTAGATACTATTGCCGGGCTGGAAACACACTCGGACAAACTAACTCCACGTCGGTGCAGCTAAATGTGCTCTGTGAGTAGGTGTTTTGTATTTGAAGCTTAATATTCATCATCCTCACCTGGTTTATCACGACCACTCTCTTTAGCTGACTAGGTGAAAACAAATTTTATTAAAGAATGCGTCAGCGTCAGTTTAGTGGATAACCAGAAAACATTACGAACGTTAAGCTGCTGTGAATTTTTTGTCATTTTTGGCTTGATATTTTCTTTTACTCCCTAAATTTAAAAAAAAATCCCAGTAATCAATATTACTTGGATTTGTCGAAAACATCCACTATAAACATCCCTGAAATTGCTTTGATTTGGAGGAGCGGCAAGACCCAAATCGTTGAGGTCAAAGTTCAAGATAAACTTAGTGAACTGTGGTGTAAATACATTCACTGGAAACATGGAAGAGGTGCTATTGTCAACAACCCAATAAGTGTTAAGGCGTCAAAAGAAGAAACTATCCTGGGTCACGACATCCTAGATCTTTATGACCAAAGTAGGGCCTTGAAGAAAGAAAAATAAACACGAAATATCTGCAATGAAAACAAAACAAAATGAGTGAGACCTCAGATATTGTGTAGTTTTACGCAGAAAGAGATAGAATCAGTGGGGGATAAAAAATACTTAAGTTAAGATCTATCAAACATATTCATGCCACTTACAATCTTTTTATGTTAGGTCCGCCAGAACTAGTCAGCGGCACCTCAGCAACAAACAAACAACTAAAGGTCATGGAAGGGTCAGAAGGACAGTTGGTCTTTGAGGTGAGTGGCTACCCAGCTCCAACTATCAACGGTGTCAGTTACCATCAAGGAGAAAGTATGGCATCTTCCAAGGAGGAGCCAGTAAGATCTGATCTTTTTACTGGGAAATGCAAGCAGAATACTCCCGATCTTCAAATGGTTACCTGCAGGTTGGCCATTGCACACGCCACGCACAAAGATGACGGAATGTACATCATCAAGATTAGGAACTCACAAGGAGCTGTGAATGTAATCTTCGAACTGATTGTAAACGGTACGTATTTGTGTTTGATCATATCTTAACATTAAGAGCGAAGCATTTACTGAGCTTTCTATTGAAATGATTTTCCTCCTCTTTCTCCTCCTTCTCCTCCTCCTCCTTTTCCTCCTCCTTCTCATCATCCTCATCATCGTTGTAATGGTTGTAGTAGTGTTCGTCATCGTTGTCATCATCTTCGTTGTTATAATACTGTGTTCTTACTCAGCTTGTGATCTAGCTCCTGTTCCTAATCATCTTTTTAAGATGTAGGAACTACCAATTGTCTTCTCCTTGCATCATAATGAAATATGGCGTTCAGACACAAATATGGAACATGCCTATCTCTCACTGTCTCTTTCTGTCTCTTGCTGCTTTCCTAACTCTTCTGTCTTGACAGACGATTTTTCTATGTCCTCTTTATCCTCTTCAATTTTTACCTGTTTCTGTATCCAGTTGTCTGTCCAACATCTTTAATCTTTATGAAACAAAAAGCACAGAAAAAATACAAAAATTCACATTATGGTTGACTGCGAAATTTGAGTATTGGCGGTATCAACTAAACCAGGATGCAAGCATTTTTATCGGACATTCAGGTGCGATGAATAAATAATTCTTATGAACTATTAATAAACTTAACGGGTACACAATTTGTATACAAAGAAACGAGGTTACTGTCTAGTTTACGGGTTTGCGACAAGTAGCCGTATCTTTCGTGTTGCCTCAATAGTAACTGGCGAGTTTTGTGCGAAAACATTTGTGAGTACAGCTCTGAAATTTCGGTTGTTTGATAGTGATTGGTTTTCACTTCGAATTTTCCCAATTTGTACATTCATGCGACGTGTCCTTGACCTTCATCAGTGATGGCGATGACATGCTTACCTTTGACTAAGGTACTCTAAGCGTGAGTACCAGCTGAGTTATTATTTTCTAGCAATACTGCGTCCTCAAACCTATTGTATGGTGTAAGCCTGTATTAGTGGACTGATTTGTTAATATCTTCATTAGCAGATGTGCTAATATATATATACATTGCTTTAACTAAGTTTACAACCTGGAGCTATACTTATGAAGCGATAGTAAATTGTTGCCCCGGGGCTATATGGAGAGCAAGTTTGTAATTATAAGGCCGTGTCCAGACTACAGAAGTAGCCTTAGCCATGTGGACAGTAATTATAAAACGGTAGCCAACATTTCTTCAGGTAAAGTAACACAAGTCGATGTTAACGAGCTCTGCACACGGCTTCACATCTTCAGAGATAAGATGCTTGCCCTTGTTGTCCCTCACTTTGCCCCGGGGTTGGGTTCCACCTCACTTCTTAACGATGGCCACAAAGAATCAACCTTCTTCAATAAGTCGATGAAATTAGTGGGAGACGTGTAATGTTACAAATGTAAATGTAAAGGAAACGTTAATAATAGATATGTTCTTCTGAAATATGCCAAGAAATATCTTAAGTACTTTTCGTATTAATATTATTGATGTGATTTATGTTCTTCAGAAAAGCTTCATATTAAGACCTACCTAAAGACCAGGAAGAAGAGTATCAGAGGTAAATCTACAGACTAAAAGACTTACACAACCTTTCACATCTACAAGGTGTAATGCACAGTAAGTAAGCAGGTACACAATACATCAAAGATTTTGCAGGAGCACCTGGTGTCGCAGAGCCTAAAGCACGTGTCACCACGAAAGTGAGAACTGGAGTGTCTTGGGTTCGGATTTCAGTTTCGATAATTCTATCCCTCTCTTTCCTTTTCTCTGTTTGTGTGTGTGTGTGTGTGTGTGTGTGTGTGTGTGTGTGTGTGTGTGTGTGTGTGGATATGATAGATTTGATAGCTCTTCTATGTTTTTATAAGCGCCTTTATGTATAAAGTATAAGTCTTTATGCGCTGTGAGCCCCTTTTAACAAATTAATAATCTGCTAATAAACAATGAAGATTTGATTAAACTCATGATCTGTTTTTAAAGATCATTAACAGACAAAATGCTGTCCGTCTTTATGGTGTGGATGTTACACAACAGTCGCCATCAATGGCTGCAAAGTCGTGGACTCTCCCCGTTGCTGACAGCGACCTTATGTCCACGTGGTCTACACAACGTCACGTGACTTATGTACGAGAAGTGAGAAGACCTGTCAGTTGTATTGCTATACTAAGTCTTGCACCGTGAAATCATTTGTTGTGGTTCTAGCTGCTGTTCGTCGAGTTGGTCATTGGTGGGTTTTCTGTTATGAGTGACTAGGGGAGTGGTCATTGCTCATGTTTTAATTTCTCTCCCTCCCATAGTATGATTCTCTCAGTCTCTTTCTCCGTCTCTCTCTCTCTCTCTGTTTGATTCTATGACTTTTTTGTAGCTATTTATATAAAACTTTGTCTAGCTATCGTTGTATCTTTTACAATGATGAGTTTTCTTGATCGTTTTCTTCATCAAAGCGTTAGGAGGGTAAAATATGTTGAACCCTTACTATGCCATTATCAGCTAGACCAATTAAACGTGTTTCATGTTTAAAAATGGCAGTTACAACTGTCTTGTTGCAGAAATACCTCTTTAAGTAGCATCATATTCTATGCAGTCCTGTATTGTTCGTGCTTAAGTAAGTGTAATGTGACTGTGACTATGTTTCGGAGAAAGATTATCACTAAAAAGACGAACAGCTGCACTTCCATTGGACTGAATAAGTAAATCTTCATGAATATTCATAAGCTGTGTTCTCTCTCCGGTATAACCTTAAGACCCTCCCCGACTACATGAACAAGACAAGTTTATATATTCATCAGTTTTACAATCTACGAAGACACTGGACAACGTGGGACCCCAATCACATGAAGAAGCACCGTGTACATCCCGGGTCACTTAATGCGTTGCACGTGTTTCGGTTAAAAACGGTTTCTCTGTGCTCTCCGACAGACAGGATGTGGACTGATCTATGAGTAAACATTCCACTTGATGTCATTGTGCAAGTGAATAGGAAAATACTTTACCACATCCTCGTTCGTTTCATTTGTTACAAGCATCAACACAGGAACTTTAAACAACTGTTGCTATTAATGGATAATAACAAACCTTTTTAGAACGTTTTACTATAAAAAAATAATAAAAATAACTAAGTTGATTTTACTAATTTTCCAAAATAGGATTGTAGATCTTTCTTTTAGTTGACCTTTTAAAAAAGACTTTTGAGCCTACTTACGAAATTAAACGTTATACGCTTCGAAAAATGTTTGTTTAGGCGCCATTTTGGATAGTTTCCATGGCAATAGCTTTATCTGAGCAATAAAACCATTTTGTAACTTCTACTCAAGGGCAAAAATATTACAGAGCCGTCAACACTTGTTGACAGAATTCTCCATCATGTGGTCCTGCTCTTGTCTTGTACCTGTACCTGTAAATGTGACAGAAGTTTAATTGCTACAGCAGCCAGTGTACCGAATGATGGATGTGGCTGTACTAATTGTGGGGTTGTTCATGGGGTTGGTTTTAAATTCCTATTGAGGAGTGAGGCAGCCTCAGTATCCGTCCTCGCATTCGACGTATATAAAACGCACACGCACACGCACAAACACACACACACACACACACACACGAACATCTTACAATTACACAATTGTGTACTACACACAAACGGATCATATCTGTCAAGGGAGACTACTGAGTTCGCTTGGCTGTAAAGCTGAGTTTTGTTCCGTTTTTTTTTTTTTTTTTTTTTTTTTTACAAACTACGACATTGTCTCCCCTCGTGCCTCGGCCCGCACTGTATTGTCAGATTTTCGTTTGTCTGAGATTCTAATACATCTCCACGAATATGAACTAGATAATTACACACGTATACATTAATATAAACACAGATAGCAACTGGTCTTGTGCACCAAGGGGGTCCCTACTGCTGTCCACTGCTGACGGAAAGTAGTGAGACGCTGTGAGTCTGAGTTTCAAACCGCTGCCAGACCATGCTTGCACGTGCTTAGAGGTAAGAGTGTGCATCTGCTCCACCAGAGTAATCATGGATTACACGATCGGGGGACCACACGTTTGACATCGTGTGTTCAAAGGTAACTGAGTGAAGTACAAAAGTATTTAGATCTATTTGAAAATAGAAAACCAAGACCTCATCTTCCTATTTATGAGTGAAATGCCTGTTTATTCAGTAAAATCTTTATAAAACTGATGTCATCACATTTTCATTGTTTTATCTAGATAATGCAGGGTGGGGGGTACAAAGCGTACAGTCGGGTGAAGTAGTTGAGTGGATGTGTGGAGAGCAGAGGTCGGGTAAGAGACGAGCCGGCACAGATCTCCCCTCCCCCCCCCACACACTTCACCCGCTAGACCGGTCGGGTTCTTCCATCTTTCGCCGAGTTTCATCGCAAAAAGAAGCACATACATACATTTACAAGTCTCACAAGCATAATGCCTGCAGACATAGAGATCCTATTCTCAGAAACTTTTTTAATGAATTGAACTGCACACAGTCACACACTGCAAGCAGTAAAGACAGCTCAAAGACAGAAAACCAGTCCGCTCCTGTAGCCTTATGTGAATCGACACGTGGTAAGATACATCAGTGCCTTCTGCTCTGTCCATTTCCCACTTGTGACATTTAAAACTAAACATACACTACAATGATCTACTAAAATACATATAGCTATTACTCCAGTGAAAACAATTAATAAACTCAGATAGTAATACTATGTACACAGTGTAAGTACTTCCGGGTGGTGTAGTGCGGGCGCCGCGAGCTGTTGGTGTAGGACAGGGACAGTGCTGCTCACTTCACATCCTCCACCAGGCGCCGTCGAGGTTGTTGTAGTCACGACTGTAGGACCTGGGAGACGGTGCCAGTCGTTGCTGCAGTTACCAGTCAATTGCTGGATTGTCGAGCCCCTGACTGTGTAGTTCTAGCAATGAGGGGCCTTATAATCACGGGGGCCGGTGTGGTGGTGTATCTTGTGCTGGGTGTCTGCTCGACTGCCCCATCGAGTGAGTATTGAAACAGCATTTGAGCCACCTGCTGGTGGTGATAGTAAATTTATTTAATTCACGGCAACTGCTATCTCAGTCTTGTCGCTGTGTTAATTGCATTTAGATGAATGAGCAATATAAATCTCTTATGCGATCGCACTATGAATTTTCTCAACTAATTTTCTGCGATGGCATCATTGTTGTGAGGCGCAGAATTGACAGCCATGTCGTCTGCAGTCACAAGTATCTGTTGTCACTGGAACATGAGTTACTACTGAGTCGTGAGTTTGTGCTCACTGCGTGTGCTCCGTGTTTTCTGTCTGTTCCATAAGCTACTTCACGCTCATCTGCCATTTATTTATGCTGAACTGTAAGATTCTTTTGCAGGATTCTCTGTCTCAAGTTAATATTCCTCAATGTGTCTCTGGCCTTTTGTTTGCTGGCATGTTTAAGTGTGTGTCCATAAGTATGTAAGTATGCTGTATGAAGTTTTGTCTGTTTTCTTTTTCTTCCTTTCTTTTTGTGAACCAGATAGACCTTTCTGGCTAGTAAAAAAATGTGCTCTATAAATTCAATTATTATTATTGGTTATCATTTATTATGTTCCAAATGTTATTAATATTTAGATACGCATATAGTGCAAAACATGTATTACTATAGAAATGTTTTCTCCAAATTCTTGCACACGCTATCAAAAATATAGGTGCAAACAGTAGATAACAACGTAGAAGGAATCGTAGCAGTTAACACACATACACGCAAACACACACATACACGCAAACCCACACATACAGGCAAACACATACATACAGGCGAACTCCTGTCTGTAGCTCTGTCAGCTGTTGTCATGATGTGAATTTCCTGGAATTCATTCTTGTTGCAGACTGTAAGGACACGTGGCCAGCTACCTCCTGTTGGCAGTTCCATTACAATTGTGATAAAGATGACCACAGAAACCAGTGCAAGAGGTCTTGTGGAATATGTGACAGTACGTTTCCAAGGAGATCTGTCTCCGTGTGCTTTTATGCAGAGATGAGTGTTTTACTTGATGTAATTTTAGTTGCTGACTCGTTGTAAAACAACAAATTCTTTTCTGCAACATATTAACAGTCTCATTCTGTCGAAGCGAATGCACTGTCGGTTTTTTTTATAAAACAAAGTGGATTAAATCAAGAGTAGGCCTAGTCTCACACAACTATCTCAATGATAACTTCCCACACATCCATCACAGAATAACTGTTGTGTACAAAGAACGAAGGGTGGCACGTAGAAGATGGCTGCTGCAGCTACTCGCGGTTTCCTCAAAATTTTTAGAAACTGGTGATTCTTCTTCTGTGGAACTCACACATGGGACAAAATATGTGGACTGGAGAACACACACACACACACACACACACACACACACACACACACTCACACAAACACACGCAAGCACACACCACAGACCACGATCAAACTAGTACACATGAAGATCTGCGAATGCCGTATCATTATGACAATTTGTTGCAGATTGTAGAGATCTATGGCAGGCTCAATATTGCTGGGATAATTTTGATCAATGTAACAAAAGTTCCTACCAAACAAACTGCAAGAAAACTTGTGGATTTTTGTGATGGTACGTATTAACCTCAAACAGGTATTACCATAGCGACTAATTCTCGCTATAGTGGCAAACAGTTCACCTTTGCATTTTTTTTTATCTCTGTCTCCCACAGAGCACACTTAATTCCAAAGTTATGCTGTCAAATGGTTACATCATCAGTAGTTCAGGTCTGAAAATGAAGATAACGCGTCGTGCCTTGTTCTAACCACTTCTTTCAGAATAAATCCGTTACAAGTGGTCGCAAAAAAGAACCGTTTTCGACAGAAGAGTGCACCTTGGGCAGCAAGCACCATTAGAAAATAGTAAGGGGAACACAAGTCAAGCTTAATTATATTTTAATACATCGTAGCTATAACACCATTCAAACGCTGCGGAAGTTTCATTAACAATAATTGTCACAAAAATAAAGTGGAACTCAATGTCAGGTGCAGCCTTACTGTCATTAGACTCAGACATGTATGGCAGGTTACATACAACATAGATTTAATACCGGACACTTGGTCATTTTATGTGTTTTGTCGTCTGTAAAATGCATATACGGTTTTAAGGTTTCCAATCCATAAAAGGCTTCCTTCTTATTCTTCACTAAAAAAAATTTACTGTACGATCAAGAGTGAATAAAAATAATGCACTCGTCAACATTGTATTAGGGAGGAGGTGGTTAAGGCCAATAACGATATCATTGCTTAAGTCGAACCAGTCGAGTTTGTTCTGTTTTGATGGTCAGTGTGTGCAGACATCCACGAAGGTTGTAGTTCGCTCAAAACACGATGTGGACAAACCTGGGTACTAGTTGGCTGCAGGGAGACGTGTGGAGCGTGTGAGGTCCAAGATACAGGACGACGTGAGAGTGATGACTCCATGACAGCCACAACCTCGACATCTCCTGAGAGTACGAACGAAGTAGATCTTTGCACTCTTGTCTGAAAATATCAACTAATGTGCTCCTAGATCATTATTCTCATCCGATATTTTCACACGCTCTCCTTTAATATATAAAGCAAAAACGTGTGTGTGTGTGTGTGTGTGTGTGTGTGTGTGTGTGTGTGTGTGTGTGTGTGTGTGTGTGTGTGTGTGTGTGAGACTCACCAGGTAAAAAGATAATGGTAAAGGTCGTCTTCTAACCTTTCCAAGTCGTTGGGGAGAGAGGTGTTAGATACCTCACTTTTCCAGGGCCCAGCTTGAAGATGATGTCCATCTCTGTATACGAAATAATGGACCTTGTGTTATTTCGTGCACGGTAACATAGCGAATAAAGGCGGAGCACACCTGATGAGACTTAGAAGTCGTCCAATACGGAGATGAACGATCATGGAAGAGAAGACACTTTTGGCAAAAGCAGGGTCTTTTGTGGATTCCAAGTGAGAGTGTGCAGTAGATGTAAGGAGAGATAAGAACACAACGCGAGGTATATTAGACTGCATAGCAAACCCGACAAGTAGGAGCTACAACTGCAGCTGAAAATTCTTCTTGGAAACTTCCATCCTCTTCCCTGGGACAAAAAGGACCGGATAAAATAGTTATAAATTGTTGGATTTTGTCAAATTTCTTCTTAAAATCGATATAATAAGGTGATCTCGCTGATTAGGAGGGAGCTTTCCTATGCGATACAGTTTAAGAAATGTTAAAGGGTGAGGGGGTTGCTATAGACACCTTCCCCTTGTGGTAGTTGTGTCTAAGCGACGGTCTTGAAGCAGATAAGGCTTATTTAGAGCATCTTTTTGCTTGGATGGCTGATTATTTGGCACTGCCGATGGTTTTCTTTCTTGACTAAGGGTGAGAATAATCACTGCGTAGGTTCCGTTCGTCGTTTGTTGTTTTCTCATATTGTCTGACAATGTAGTGAGGAGCTTTGTTTCTTGTTCACCCTGCTTGAGCAGCTGAACTGGGATGTTGTGTCCACCAGCTGACGTTTCTCCCATCTAAGTAAACTAACCTATATTTTTTCCTGTTTGGATCAGCAGGTCTTTAACCTTTTTTATTTATCTATTGGTCTTGGGAGATGTTTTGTTACTGTAGGAGCTGAACTGGTCTTTGGAGTATGTAATCTATCACTTTCGTACAACATTTCTCTGTGTGCAATGACCACTACTGGCTTTCAAGCAAGGTGTCTAAAACACTTCGTGAATGACATCTAGAGATGACTGGTACTGAAAGGCGGAATTCATCAACATATCACGTGACTCTTGTTGTGAGGAGAACAAGGTTAATGTCACGTGTCTAATTCCTCTTTATTAGTTGTGTAAATATATTTTAGATTGACAATACAACCAGAGTTGTAAAACTTAGAGGAAGAACTTCAATGTTTCTTCTTAATTCTATTAATCATAATTTACTTGTAGTCGTTCGTGCACAGCGTACTGAAGGTAGCTCCACGCGGCAAACGTGATCTAAAGCATCTACTACAACTACTGATGATGTTGTGTCAAATTTGTGACAGCTCAGAGATAAACATTAACAAAATTCCAGGAACAAGTCAAAGGGGTGACGAAGAAAATCTGAATCGAGTCGGAAACTGGGGAAACTGGGAACCCTGGAGGGTGTGCAGCGCCACCTGTGGGAAAGGCGTCACATCCCGACGACGTACGTGTTCCCCTGTAGGAGCTGAGTGTCACGGGAATGACACAGACATTGCTGACTGTCACACGATAGCCTGCTGTGGTAATGTCACCTTACTTTTGTTGTCATGGTTACAGTTACTAAGGTAGTTTTTTTTCCATCACTAGCAGAGCTATGTACCGTAAATTCATGTCTACTGAGCGCACCTGTTAATAAGCCACACCCACTAATTTTTTTTAATCTTATTTTTTCTCACAAATAATCCCCACGGTGTGTGTGTGTGTGAGAGAGAGAGAGAGAGAGTTGTTGTTGACTTCATCAGTTTTAAGACAAGTTGTACACGTTTCCCATCCTCAGTATCGATGGTCACAGACTTATAGACATGATAACAGTTAATTAGTCATTGTTATCTAGAAACCTGTTGATTTGTTACTTTACTTTAGGGGACTAATTAATCAATTTCACCGAAGAACTCTCGCAAGTTCTTTTCAACTCATGCACAAACCAACCAAATGAAAAAAGCTGAACGATGGTCTATGTTTCCTTATATCCTGTGTTGGGCGAACGGCGGCCATACATAAAGTAGTCCCTAATGGGTCAGACTGGAGCCTGTGTTTAGTAAACTCCTCTGCGTTCCCAGCGGCTGCTTTGAAGGAATAGTGACAGGATGTATCAGGGGAGATAACGACGACAGAAAGAGAGGGGTGTAGTCCAACCTTAGCATGTCGTGCCCTAGACACGGTGAACCGCACGTTCACATCATCTACAGCTTTTGGACTTTGTTCTTACACCAGTCCACTTGCTACTTGTTGCAGTTCCCCGAGATGGATCGTGGGGCGATTGGGGCGACTGGTCGACTTGTTCTTCTTGCGGTGGTGGATCTCGTATAAGGTTAAGGAAATGTATTGAACCTAACACATGTGGACGACCGTGTCTTGGAAAAGACTATGAATCTACAGCCTGCAATGTTGAAGCATGTACAAGTGAGTCAAAGAGACTAATGTAAGTCGCTAATATTTACTTTTGCTCCCTTTCTTTATCAATTGTTTTTCTCCCTTTTTGTCCGCTAATAAACCAAGTTTTTTCTTCTTGTTCTGCCTCTATCCTTTTTATTTGAACATAAAAGTGTAATACAATTAGAAGAATACGAGTATGGGTAGAAAAGATTATGCTCGTGTAAAAGATTTGTAAATCAATTGGTATTAATGTAAAGTTCAAAAACTCTATTTCAATGTATATGTATTCATAGATACCTGTCGAATATTGCAGAAACCACACCAAGCTATGTGAAAACTGACCTGGCAAGTATCCAAAGCACGAAGAGTATTGTGAATGTTTCCTTACATCACAACGCCACTGGTACTTGTTGTGGTTTATTAATATACTTTACATACCAAGTTGACCGCACGAGTCTTGATGCGGTGTGAACCCTTCTGTAGACCTTCCATCTCATCTCCACCCCTTCTCTCACCCCATCTGTCATGTTTTCTTCATCTGACGACTGACCTTTTTACCTGGAAACATGACAAAAGGTCAGATGATGACGTGTCTTCCTTATCCTCTTTTACATACATTGGAGTAGTTCCATGTGGGGATCTTTTGTAGGTAAACACGTCTTTAATAGAGTTCCTGATTAATTTATTTAATATTCATAGGTTTTAGAGCTAAGAATAAATTGTTTATTGTAGAGTTTCCAGCAGAGTGCACAGACAACCTCACCGACTGCCCTCGTCTCGCCACCCGCTGTGCTGACAGTTTTGTCCAAAAGTTTTGCAAGAAGACATGTTCACTATGTGGTGTCCAAAGGAATTCCTCTGATGCTGCAAGTATGGCCACAATGTTTTCTCTTTCATTCCTCACTGACTTTTTTTATCTCTCTTTCCAAATCCTCTTCTTCTCAGTCTCTTTTTCTTCTTTTTTCTTATTTTGTATGTCCCTCTCTCTCTCTCTCTCCCTATATTTAATATATGAAGAGATCTTTCTATGGTATTCGTGATTCTTTGTCTTCTTTATTAATCATTCCTTCTCTGTTCTTTCTAGTAAATCTGGATGATACCTGCTGCTATTTCTAGTTGTCTCTTTCAAAATAACAGCGAAATAAAAGACGAAAAAGTGACTAAAAATTCTTCTTTATATTAACAGAGTGCAATAGCATACTGAAGATGTTTTTTTATGAAGAGATACACTGGCAAAGTAGGAAGATAAGCAAGAAAAAAGATATTAACTTTCAAAGTTTATTTGTTTCAGGCTATTTTGGTGACTAGCTTACAAGCTGGTCAGTCATTGTATCAAACAAAACAGAGGGAAATTTTAAATGAAATTTAAAATGCCAGTATAAATGTTTTATACACTAAGGCTATAATACAGCCTATGATAATAGGTCTGTAAGTTGGAATTAGGTTTCAGGTCAAGACTATTTTCTGGTGCCACATGTGACCCAGTCAAAGGTTCCCATATTGGTCACGTAGGTACCATTGTTATCTTCAGTGAACCACTTTTGCTTAGCCACCAGTTGAAACATCGCCATAGGGTACAAAGACAAACGAAATTGCTGTGTCAGTCTCTTCTTCTTTATGTTGAGTTTATTGAGCTGCTGTTTTTTGGGGGAGGGGGAGAGAAATTGTGAGAAAAATGTAAAGATACTTTAAATTTGGATGCGTTATTTGGTCGGCTGTTAATGGAGGGGGGTTATGGAAATTAGTAGATTGAAAGAGGTATTGTTGCATAGGTTAGAATTTGGCATAAAAATCAGGGTTTTCATTAAAGTGCAGTCATTCTTGATTCACCTTATGGTGTGCTATCAATGTTGGAAATGGTTAGAAGTTGGTTGAGATAGGAAAATAAAAAGTATTTGCTATGGTTTGTGAATTTTGAATAGTAATGATGATAGCAAGATAATCTACTTTGTGAGGTTTAGTAGGTAAGTATAATGGAAACGTGCCATCCCAGAACGTATTTGATCCTAAATTACTAATCGCATGAAATTTCAAAGCCCATAGTATACTTTGAATTTTTAAAGAGGTAATTAATTACTAATAGCAGTAAAGGTATAATTGCTAAAGAAGAATAAATCTGACTGAGAATGCTTACAAATAAATGTTCGGTGAGTTGTAATTTTTCTGGAAAGCGATTGCAATACGATTACAAAGGCGACAAATGTGAGATCACCTGAATTTTCCGCCGAATATCGACGAACGGTATTCACTTTGAACTTCATGCTTATAATTAAATATTTATACACCACGTGTGGGAGACTTGTTTGTAAACACAAGATGGCTGATACCATAAATTATTTGGATTTTCCTGCTACCAACGTGAGCACTGAGGCTATTTTGTGCAAAATAACTTCTATCATGTTTATATATGCTACTGACTTAAAGTGTTTGTGGTTTAATTGTGTTTACATCAGTTTAACATTTATGTTTCAATACAATATCATGAGTGTGGATGCTTTCATGATTAGACGTAAACAAATCTTGCTAAAAGACAAAATAATGCTAGGGATGCTGACATTGTCCTCATAGGTGTAACAGGGAGTATGTGAACACAATATTTACACTTATTTTTCACAATCTTTACAATTATGTTTAACAATATTCACAATGATCTATCACAATATTTACGAGTATTTTCACAATCTTTACAACTTTACAATATTTACAATTAATTTGTACAATTTACAATTATCTTTTACACTTAGTTTTGCCAGTCACGTTTGTCTTAGCAGCAGAGAAAGGAGACCCTTTGGACTCCACAGTCTGAATGTGACTCATCGCCTGCCAGAAACTAATCCGCTTAGAAACTTCGAGATGATAATAATGCTTATGATTACACATTAGTCTTTGCCAATAACTCTGTGTGAAGGGGAGGAGTTGGGGAAGCACGCACAAGAGCGTGTGTTTAACGCATGTGCGTTGTGGGTACGCGCGTGAACTCTCACAGCAGCACCCAACATTGAGCAGCCCACCTACCACCCACCTACACACACACACACACACACACACACACACACACACACACACACAAACTCATAAACACTCTCACACACACACTCACACACACATACACACACACTCACAAACTCATAAGCACACACACACACACTCTCTTACACATTCACACACACGCGCGCGTGTGCACTTACGAACACATGCACGCATCATAATCTGCTTTTCAGCTTGTTGATAGTCTCATTGACCATTTCATCATTATATTGTACAAAGTTCTTTTATGGTAATTAGTTTTCTTGCCAGTCTACTTTCTGTGTCTTTGCAGGGTAATTGGACACTACGATCTAGAAGAAAATAATCACCCGCTTTTAACAGAAAACTGATCAGTTAAAATCATCCCATCTCATAAAGTTGATATTAAATATAAGATTTTAAAAACGGACACTGGCTGTTTGTTTTGTGTTTGGTTAACTACTAAAGACTTGTCTTTAAACCTTTTCTTTAATAAGGGCAAAATTCACAGATGTAGATTCTGAAGATAAGAACGACTTTAGTCGGAAGTTTTATTCTGTGGTTCACATGGCTAGTTTAGGAATTTCGTTGCAATACGGACGAGAAAATTTACTTTAACAAGAGAGGTGTGTGTAAAATAAATTCCCTATGTGACGTGTACAGAGAGCCGCGAGGGTTGTTGGCTGGTAAAATCATTTCCTCTTCAGGGATTTCAAATCTTCTTGAGCTCCATCTTTGTTTCTCTGTCTCTTCCAATCTCTGGGCGTCCTTTGTCTCTGTCGTTTTTTTTTTATAAATGCGTGCGTACACACTAGCGTGTGCTTGTGTATGAATGTGTGTATATGTGTGTGTGCGTTTAAAAATCATATATGTATTGTTTTCTTTGTAAATATTTGTGCGCGTCTGGGTGAAAGTGAAAGAAAGAAAGAAAGAGAGGCGCCAGAGTAACCAAGCAAGCAGTTTCTGTGAAGTTTCTATAAAGTTGTGATTACTGAGATTAGTCTGGGCAAACCACCTACTCTCTAAAGTAAATCTTTCCGCAGGTTGTCCTGAATACAAACACCAAGAACCTGCTCAATCTGCAGTTAAAAAGCATGTGTCTAAAAAATCTCGCGAAAATCAAACAACAGTTCACATATACTTTGCGTTGTTAAACTGTTGTATTTAAAACATGTTGCACCAAATATAAAGAATACGGAACACATATTAAACAAAAAAAACAGTTGCTAATCTTGCTATAAGCTCTATTGAATTCTGTCGCTACTTGCAGTCAGCTTTCGTCGGCTACGGTTCACTTCTTTATCGCAATGATTGTCGTCTCTGTGTGTCTTTGGCACGCAGAGCTGATTTTATCTCTTTTCTTCAGCAAAGAATCTTCATTTTGGGAGTAGTTATATCATATTTATACCATACTGTTGTGTTAAGGTGGGATTTTTTTAGCTGATTGCTTGATATATATATATATATGGAAAGAGAGAGATATCAGAGAATAACTTAAAATGTATTTTAAAACACATTTTAAATCATAAATCGTAATGTAAAATTTAAGATCTTTCACACATATCTTACACATACAATTTTAAAATTGCCTATGCCTTTAAGGCAAGCTAACTCAGCAAAAACCAAGAATCACTGAGTTCCACACGTATTTTTTTTTTTTTTTACAAGAGCAGATGGTGTTGCTGTTTTTCTTTTCTTGCAAACTCTCGTGATTTTCATCCTTTTGTTCTTGCCTACCAGTTCGAAGCTCAGCAGTAGGTATTGTAACTCCTTGAAAAGTGTTACATTGGAGTCCTCTACAAATGCCTGTTCTTTCTTGGTTGTCCCCAGCCCTGTTATGGGTTCTGTGAAACTCTTCTGATGGATTTCACGATCTTTTGACAAGATGCCAATGAGTATCTTCTTCTCTGCTATGTCTTCTACTAACTGGCGTTTCAATCCCAGATATTCCTTTTGAGTTTCTCTCCTATCACCAAGTCTTTGTTCGAATTCTCTCATTTGCTTTGTCAAACGTTCCACGGCTCGGTTAGCCTCCACACTGTTTAATTTCTCGACTTCCAGAGATCCTTCCAGGTCTCTAACACGAAGCTTTAAACTTTCTGAGTTGAATTTCGTTTCCAGATGAGCTGTTCTTTCTGCCTCGGTGTTTCCTTCCAGAGAATTCAATCTTGTGATAGTATTATCAAGATCTTTCCTGAGTCTTTCCTCTCGTTCCTTGAAGGTTCTGATATCTGCTGAGGCTTTCAGTAGGTCATCACACTGATGCTTACGTCTCAACTCCAATTCATGAATCTTTTCTTTCAACTCACCAATGGTCGACTTCTGTTGTTGGCACAGTACAGCCAATCGATCTCTTTTCTTTTGGTTAACATCCATCTCGGCCTTGAGTTGAGCAATTTCTTTGTCCCTGATCTCTAACGGCAGTCTACACTCACGACCTTCTGCATCTTCTTTTATGTTCTCTAGTGAGGAATCGCTTTGCTGTAATTCCATTCGGTTGTTCTTCTTTATATTCCATTGAACTGGTGGTAGAGTTAGGGGTTGAGGTCCCTGCATCTGGCGTTGGAATTGCGCGCGTGTGGTAACCGCTGCTGTTGGTTCTGACTCTTTCTCTTGTACATCAAATACCACCCGTTTTGTACCTCTCACGTTTCCAATGATTAGGTCGACAACTGGATTTTCGATGACACAACATTTCAGGTCTCCACTGAAGAAAGGTGTCTCTACTGGAACGCGTGCTAGAGGGAAGGTTTCAACCTTTCCACCAAAGGTAATACAAGATTGTTTCCCGTTCAGTCGGTCCTGAGGTTGAACCAAGGAGGCTCGTATACCGGAGATGGTTGCACCTGAGTCGCGTAGCACCTTAACTTGCTGTCCCCTAATCCGTCCTGGATACAGATGTATCTTACCCAGCTCCTTCTCATCGGTGATTGAACACATAATAGCAACATTGCCTGGGGTTGGGTTGCTCTCATTTTTCCAATTTCCATTTGTGTTATCTTGGGGTCTATAGCTTGGACAAACCTGGGCTATATGTCCAAGTCCTCCACAGTTGAAGCAACGTCGTGGTGGTTTCCAACGATCAGGATGACAAGGGCTGTTTCGATCATATATGGTCGTTGGTGCTTCCTTCGGAACTGTTCTTATTGGTGGGGAGTGGGGTGGAGTCCTCCATGATTCGTTCCTTCTGTAGGGAGGAGTATTTCGTTGTCTTGAAGATCGAGGAGAAGTAAATTGGTGTCGGTCCTGCTTTGGGCGAGCTGGCGGTGAAGAAGGAGGAATGGCTTGTACCACATTTGCGAACATGGTAGTTTCTGTTCGCCTTGCCGGAGATTTCTGGGGGTGTGCTTGGCGATAACGTTCAGCACTGTCAATCATTTCATTAGCGTTCTGAAAATCTCTTTCTCTCAGAAATACGGCTAAATCTCTAGATACACTTTGCAGTATTTGTTCTCTGACTAGCAGATCATGCAATCCTTCATAAGTTTTTTGGACTTTGGATAAGTCAATCCACCTGTTGAACAATCCGATTAGTCGGGCTTGAAAAGAATGCATTGACTCTTGAGATTGGGGTTTCACCGATCTAAATTTTTCTCTGTATCCTTCGGCTGTGCACTGAAACTTGAGTAATAGTTCTCTTTTGAGCACATCATAATCCACGGGGCCCTGTACACATAGGTTATCATATAGCTGGAGGGCTTCTCCGTGAAAAGAAGTGGCGATTTGTAATGACCAGATATCTCTGGTCCATTTAAGGGACTGCGCCTGAGCCTCAAATCGATTCAAAAATGCGTTGATATCGTCTTCGTCCTCTTTGAAGGCGGGGAGTTTATGTGTGAGTCCTTTTGGGGTTTGGTTCCCATTACTCCTCGTCGCGCTGGAATCGGTCCCTCTCTCTAAACGTAGTTTCTCTAATTCGAACTGACGCTCGGCCTCTCTTTCTCTTGCGGCCCTTTCAGCTTCTTTTTCTTTAGCTATCCTGTCAGCTTCTTTTTCTAATCTATCTGCTTCTTTCTCTTTGGCTAATCTTTCTGTATATCTGTCCTGCCTTTCAATGCACTGAAATACATACTTTGTAAGGGCTTCTTCTTTCAATCCCAACAGTTGTCCTTCTTTCATAAAGTCGGCTACCTCCCTAACGGATTCAGCCATGGTTAACACCTCTCCAACACAATTACTCTACTATGTTTACAAAAAGGGAGCACCCTACTATCAAAGCTTCTAATAAGGCAGAAAATACAACCAGAATTGCAATAAGTCTAAGCTACTGGCATGTCAACATCAATCAGGCAAAACAAAAATTATCTTCAAGGAATGCAACTGGGTTACAAAATAACATCAATAGCAGTCTTAACTTGTTCAAAATTAGTCACTCAGATTTCTAGATCTATTAACAGTCCTAAAGTACCGTACGAGTACATCAAAATAATCCAAGGGCGACAACTTATTCAAACATCCAATGATTTCACATAAATTAATAAGTGAACACGCAAGGCCCAGAATTATTTTTTTTTATAAAAATAAAACAAGACAGATAACTACAGGATAGAGAACATCCACTCTCACTTTCGGTTCCTGCATACACTTTCACACAGAATAGTGAGCTTGGAAAATAAAGACGAGAGGCAAAGTAGAAACAGAGGCTAATTCCTTACTACGGGTAGAACTTTACACACCCGTAGACCCGTGAAGCTGGAGACGGGGATACTGCACAACGCCCAACATGTAACACTTAAACACTGAGCAAATATAAATAAGTACTACCGCTTTGCAAAATTCTCAAAGATAAATAATTAACTGCCAACCTTCTACCACTAAGTCCCAGGGGAATCACAAACACTGAATCGAAGACACACTTTCACCCGACTCTGTACCAAACGAAACAAACCCACGGCAGATCACGTCGGGGTCACCAATTGTTGAGGAACACACACACACAGAGCACGCCTGCAAACACTGAGTTCCACACGTATTCTTTCAGACAACAAATCACTAAAATCTGTACGTGGGCTCAAACGTTTCTATTAATCGGGTGAACGTAAATCTATACTTTACTAAATAACAACAGAAAACTTCAGCACAAATATTCTACACTGAGTTTGCACCGAAACAAATATATCTAAGCAGTTTATATTAAAGTCCTTCAAGTTCTCTCTTCTTCTGTTGTTGGGGGGGGGGGAAAGGGCTCGACACGGCAAACAGTTCCACTCTTTCAGTCTTGCTCTCTGGCGTTGATCATACGGACAGCCTACATCCACCAAATAACTCCGACAGTCTTAACGGCAGACAAATGATTAAGTCAATAAAAATTCCACAGTAGGTAAATCCACACAGTTCTACGATCTTCTCAAGAGATCACACAGCAGTTGAGAAAATTAGTAAATCGAGGAACCACACAGTTAATATTTCTCCACACAGTTACTCTTTCTCCATACAGTTAATATTTCTTCACACCGTTAATATTTATCCACACAGTTGCTATTTCTTTACACAGTTAATATTAATCCACACAGTACTATTAATTCCAACCTCTGTACCAAATTCCTCTTTATCCCAGACTCTCACGTCTGCTTCTTCTTCCAATTTCTAAACAACGCCCCCTATACACATTCAAACCAGGGGTGATAATCGCTATTCAATCAAGGGTGACAACCTCGTTACTTCGACGTTCAGGGGTGATAACACATGTTCATAACAGACTAGCCATTCCCCTAAACAACCAACGCCTACAAATGTTCTGTATTATAATAAGTACGGTAACAGTCTACATATTCTTAAAAATCTGAAGGACCTATCCTCAGGTGATTTTATATTTGTGTAAACATTATAGGATGTACATATTGTTCGGTAGTAGACCAAACCATAGAAACGCAACACTTAGCTGTATTTGAAAATGCTATAAACAAGGAAAGTGTGTGTGTGTGTGTTTAAGTGTGTCCTTTTTAGCACTATAAACAATGAAATTATACCATAAGTCTAATCCAATAAGGCAAAGCTATGTCAGCATAATTTTTATATCCTTATAAATTTAAATGATAATTTAACTTCTAAAATTAAAAAGGCAATCTTTACACACTCGCGGGCATGTTAAGTGAAAGTACTGCGGTAGGTAATGCTGCATTTAGTTTCCCCGTAATAAAGACGGTTCTGTCCGTGTGTGTGTGCTTACACTTGGAATTTGAACTGATGCACTACATTGTGTGGTGTACTTCTTTTTGAAATATTAATAAATCTCTACAGTTTTAAAGATCCTTAACTATGTGATTTGATTACTCGTCTTAAGTGTTAATATTAATTTCAGAAATTCGACACAAGTAAGACATCAAATGTAGCAGTGTCACGAGAATATTAAAAACACATCTGATTAGAGGAAAAGAGCAGGCTAACACAACACCTAAAGACAAGTAAAATGATAAATGATGACCACAACAGTAAGTACACACATAATTTTTCAGCAAATATCACGCAGCAGGTCGCAGTTTGTTAATTGAGACTTTTAACTAATTTCGTTTAACATAATTTGCATGAGAATTAGATTGAGTCTGGATCTTTATAACTTAGTACTCCGCAACTTAAAAGGATTTAAAAAAGCATCAGCACAGCTATTTTATCATTTTGCGAACTATTAGCGGGCATAATAAAATATAAACATAAACATGCTGTCTCTCTCTTGCCGTTCATCCCTCGCCAACAAATCACTTACAGTTTGTTTTTTCCACTCTTCGAATATGTACTCAACGACAAACTGTCAGCTCTTAGCTGCTGGATGCATCAACATCATAAAAGCACTAGAAATACATAAATAAATATCTGCCATTTGTATTTACACAGATATGCTAGACAGCTCTTGACTAAAACTCCGGATGAGGTTACTTTGTATGACACTGGCTGTCAGTGAGAGGAAGTCAGCACACGAAATACTTGTTGACAAACAACTCTAGTGATGACAACCTCGCAGCCTTCTATAGACCATACATAAACACAAAGTGAGAATCTGGTCGTCTCTCATCCTTCTCCCTGCTACAAAAGACCTCTCTCACACACACACACACACACACACACACACACACACACACACACACACACACACACACACACACACACACACATGCATGCTCATACGTGTAACAAAAAGTCCATTTTATTATTCTTTTCTCATGAATTGAAACTCAGGCAGACACCGATAGCACATGAGATTTAGAGATTCACGCATCTGGGCCGACATTACATTGGATAGATTGCATGATTATTACCTCCTTTGTAAAGCTGTTCGAATCCACCTGTATAAAAATGCATCAGTATCCATCGACATGCTGCATCATCGAGATTTAATAATAATAATAATAATAATAATTTACTGTTACTTTATATAGCCCTTAACCCCACAATCAAAGGCAGGCTCAAAGCACTGTGCAAAAAGAAAAAAGATGCCACATAAAGCTGTTGTGACAATCCTTAGTTAAGGATGCTAGAAAAGAACTTTCGTGAAGTTCAAAAGTCAAGAGTAAACAACAATATTCATGCTCTCTTAAAGCACAATGAGCTGTCAGTAGAGTGAGGAGCTGTGTAGGGCTGTATACAAATCACTACTACGTGCACATCACGTACCGACTTCCTGGTCCAGTAGTGAAGGCGACACAAGCTGTTGGTGTAGGACGGTGACGGTTCTGTTTGACACCAGACACCAGACTAGACCTTGATGTGATTATCAAAGAATATCTTCTACAAAACTTTTTTCTTTTTTAATACTGATGATCATTTGTCTTCAAAGGATTATCATGAAGGTCGTTGTGTCTCTCCTCCTGGTGGTTGTGTGTTCAGCTCAGTCCCCTGGTAAGTTGGTAGAATTTCTTTTACCATTTTTTTACTTCAGTAGAGAAATCTATTTTGTCCACAGTGATAGCAGCAGGATATATATATATATATATATATCGTAATAGCACGTTAAAACAACAGCTTTTTGTTCCTTAATCAGTGTTATTGTGGACACTTTGCCCAGTGATTTGATACACTTGCACATATATAGGCATTCCCTCTCGCACGCACTCACGCACGCACGCACGCGCACACACACACACACACACACACACGGGCATATGAATATATACATTAGTTTTACGAGTGTTCAACGAAGCGGAAGTTGCGAGATATTTTCCGAAAACCAGAGAAACAGCTGTATACAATTTTGAAATAATATTCGCTGCTTGGCAGTCAATCAAAGTAACGTGTGAAAAGCGTATGTTTTTACTATGAACGAACCCTGACTGTTGAATCACAGACACTTAATCCCCAGACACTTAATCCTCAAAATGAAATTTCAACTAAAACAAATTAGGAAGTGAATGAAAAATTTAATTCAAATAATTATTTTCATGTAAACATCAAAATAAGGTTGACAATTAAAATAATACTTTAACTAATTCATGTTCATGTGAGCTATTAAAGTCAATGTTCTTCAACAATATGATATGAAAAGTGTTGTTAATCAATATGAGAGGTAAGCTACTGATCGGAGGTACACTAATAGGGGCGATTGTTAGTCTTATTAGAGTTACCACGTGACACATTTCTCTTACGGTTATAATATTTCAAGTTCACAAAATATCAGTTTTAAGTGTTGTGTCGCGATTTGGGGGCATTTTTGAGGATTAAATGTCTGGGGATTAAGTGTCCGGTCACCCTGACTGTTATACTTTTATTATCTGTGCATGTTTGTGTGTATAAGAACATTGGAGGGTGCAGTATTTTCTAATGACTGTGTATAACTCACTGAACTATACTTAATTCTCAAAATCTGAGTTAGTAACCCTTACCTGTTGTTCTCGACATATAAACATACAAACTTCGATATAAATGGAAAGAAGTCAACAGTATAAACAAAAGAGCTGTACATGGAGACGTGTATGATGTTATGGATCGGTCACTTGGATAGTTTACATTTTGTTTATTTATAAAAAAAAACGTGTCGTCCTGCACTGTATTGTGCTGATGGTGTAATTTCTATAAAAGTGTTTCAGAGATTCGGGATAAACGTGACAGTTTCGGTTTGGTTTTGCGGCTTAGTTTGCAGGGACAACCCTCAGTGTTCCCGCTACTCAATACAAATATGTAACCAAGACTGGATGAAAACGAACTGCAAGAAGAAGTGCTCTCTATGTGTAGACGAGAACACAAAAGGACCTGTCAACAAGACTACAACATCCACAACTACGACAACTGCTGCAAGTAAGAAAAGAAGTCATGTCTTCACGTATCAATAATCTAAGTAGACGAACGATTTGTTTACGTGTATATTCGGGTGAGTGTACATATAAGTTTTACAGTACATTGATAATGAAATGCGTTGTTATTCATGGAAAATGGTTTTTTTTTCAAATAATTGCTGTATTTTGGATTTTGGATTTTTTCGGGGCTTGATGTGTACAGAACGTGCGGGAGTTGAAACTACAACATCAACAACCTCGACAACTGCTAAAGGTATGAATCAAGTCATCTCCTAATTCACACTGGTTTTCACTATTAGCCAAGTGTATCATTTCACTCATATTTCTCCTTACTGTCTGCTCCTTTCAGCTTTCAGTCTGAGCTTCAGCTCTGAGTCAGTCACTGAGCGTCAACATCGGTGTTAAATGTATTTTTTCAATTGACTGAAGCTTCACAACCCAGTATCGCTAGCCTTAGGCCAGCAGGTGTGCTCGTTAAATATCGCTGAAAATAGAGCATAAAGTATCACAAAAACATATTTGCTGTGTGGTATTTTATGACGAAGAAGTGCGAGAAATAATATGTAAATGCTTTTCTCTTAAGCACACCTGGATATGTCAAGTAAGCAGAAAGTGACGAAAGGGAAGTATTTCTAAAATAAGAGTCTTCTGCATGAGCTAAATTCGAAAAGAGAAGATGTGATCCTAGTCGCACATCCTTCGGGAAATGGCCATTTAACAAATGCAAATGTTCGCCTATCCGTGTTCGCTGCTCCCCAAACTGCGGGGAGGGTAGGGCGGAGATGTGGGAACCCTCCGAAATACCGAGCGTATAGCGGGCTACGAGGCTCTGTATCTTGCTACACACTCGGTCACTGAGTGCGATCCCGTTATGCTAGGAGTCCGATTAGAGGAATGCGAACCAGGTACTGTCAGCATGAAATTCCCCCCCCCCCCACTCTTCCAAAAAAAAAAAGCCGAGCATCTTACTACGCCACTGGAATCGAAACAGCAGCAGCGGCAATAACCAGACCGGACAGAATTTAGCAAAGCTGCACCAGCGAGTTTTTTTCCAAGCAGACACCGTCAGGTCTCTCGTAGTTCTCGTCCTCGGTTTCGAGACGTGGGCTCTGCTTGTCAGCGCATGTGACGTTTAGTCTAAGTCCAAGCCTCAGGGTATCACTGAGAAGGGTCGACACCGAGGTGGACAAAGGAAGGACTGGTCAGAATACGTGAAGAGGTGGACTGGTAACTCCAAGTTAAAACAACTAACGATCGTTTAATTCAGGGCTAAGCGGTGAGCCTTACTCGTAGAACCGAACACACTATATATTAGAAACTAGTCCCCGTTGTGCATACACTTCACAGCTATTGATTAGAGTGAAGACAAAACATCCTTTATTTCTAGTATTTACGACAAGGATATCTTTTTTTCGCAGTCTAGTGTCTGAGACATCAAATCTGCATCCAACTTGGCCCTTATCAATTTTTGCAATCTCAACATTTCTCGGCTTCTCCATTTCAGAGTGACTGCGGTGCTGCTGTTGTCAGGTTATCACTACAAAGTGTGATGACCAAACAGTTTCTGTACCGACAAATTGAATTAATGTAGATTAATAGGAAATACTTGAGTGTGAAATATGCCTCACAGTTCTGACCCCATGCGATCGTTGCATACAATTTCAATATTTAAATAAAGAACAACAGTGACTTGTTCTACAAAGTCCTCAAGGAAGAAACGAGGTTTGAACTCACGTGCAGCAGGAGTAACCCCGGCAAACCATCAGGTCATCTGCTACTGTATGTGAACTGGTGCCACCCTCCACCTGACCGTTGTCATGCTGGTGTCTGATCTGCAGTACACTGTCAGAGATAGAACATCACCCAGACACATAACCTTATTTTTACATTTCCCATTCGCTCAAAACATTCGCCTCTTCTTCCCCATTACCGAAAATAAACTGTAAACCTCAACAAGCTAGAGAGGGAAGATGAAGATAGTACAGCAAGCTCAAGATCGCAAGTCTTTTTGGCATTTGATGTGCTTCGCAATGTCAGGAGATATAAGATGACCGCGTGATTTTCCCTTCACTCAAGTCTTTTACCCCTCGTTTCCCTCTTGTCTACCATGAGCTGTCAGCCTTAACAAGTTACGGAGTGGACGTGAAGAGAACAGCAGGTAAAAAATACAAGTGCTTCAGTATGTCATTGCACTAACATCGCATGCCAATTATTTTAAACAAATACGATTTTTACTATGTATTATATTACCTGGTATCGAGGTTTATTTCCATTTTGATTTAAATTTTTGTTAGTGGAAGAGACGAACAAGACATTTACTCAATTTACGCTCACTCGGTCTTTAAATCCCAAATGACATTTACAGTTAAATGAAGCTGTCAGGCGGTTTGTTTGTTATTCCTCCACATTTTTTACCTAGATAGTTTAGTGTCATCGACTAAATCCGTTAATCTCATACACACGTCTGTCTTAGGTGCACCTGACATGGCCTCCTTGACCATCTTCAATTACAGCAACTACCATGACTTCAGATGTCTTGTCGATAGCGAATATGCAGAGTTTGAACTCTTCAAGATTACAAGTAATGGCACGCAGATAACAAGAAATTTGACATCTGATACAAACTATGTCGACTTTAAACTTGAGAATATACAATGTGACGACGCGGGAATCTACTACTGCACAGCGAGAAAAGGGACAAAGACAGCAAACTCGACTTCTGTACAACTTAACATACCGTGTGAGTATATCTCTATGTCTCTGTTTAGCTCACATTTTTGTCACTGTAATTAAGTCTCTAAATGTTAATTAACATCTAACCGTTAACCAGAGACTATATAACACTCTTCTACTTCCTCCCGTCTTCTGTCTGTCCGTTTGTTTGTTCACCACTTCCCAAATGGGTCTTTGAATATAGATACACATATATATTTGTCCACATTTTCAGCATTTTGCATCTAGAGTTCTGCATCATGCATTCAGGTTGTCTACTTCAATACATTATCAGCAAATGATGTCTTATTGACCCAAAAGATTTTTCCCGACAAAGTCCGCGAAGACTTAATGGATGTTACAAAATATTCACACGTGTTTAATTATTTTAATGTACAGGCTCTCCACGGCGGGCTCCTGGCACCTCAACAAAAACTAAACGAATTGAGGTCATGGAAGGGTCAAGAGGACAATACACTTTTGCGGTGATCGCTCACCCAGTTCCAACGATCGAGAATATAAATTATCTTATAGAAGACACTGTGTCATCTTTAAAGGAGGAACCAATCAGATCTTATTTTATGACTGGGGATTGCCAGCAAAATACGCCTGATCTTCACCTGGTTACCTGCTCGTTGTCTATCACAGACGCTTCCCGTAAAGATACTGGACTCTATGGTTTCAAGGTCAGGAACTCAAAAGGAATCATGGATGTAACCTTCGAACTCAGTGTGATCGGTACGTTTTTGTATTTTGGTAAATTTTAGGGTTAAAGTGTAAGACATTCCCAGACTTGTAATAGACCAGTCTTATCGCCTGCCCCGTAATTCGTCTCTTTGTCGAAAAAAAAATTGTTTATTCCTTCTCCCATCACTTAATAGTTAACATTGAAGAGTTCTTAATTGTAATTTCACCCTAGCGTTATATCGATTCTTGTTATTAACTCTGGAGATTCTCTGAAAATGTAGGGAATTTATACTTTGTTCATGGAATATAGTAAAGATTAGGATTCCTTTACATGTTGGCTGTTTGATTTTTTTGTCTAAGCACTTTATTTCAAAAGGCTGTGAAAGCACGTGAACTTTGTTCCTTATGCACGCTGATATGTGTGTCAAAAATAGTGGCCATACACGGTCACCATAGAACAGTAATTACAGTCTGGATCACAAACATGTGAAATAATGCAAACCAGTCTGAACCCATCAAAATTATATATTTATTCTGTTTATTTTTTTACCCTTTCTGTTATTGCTTTCTGAATGGCCTGCATTTCGGGTTTCTCATTTCATATAACATGTATGTAATTCTTATTTGCTGTACATATCCCTATCTTCTTCAAGCTAGTTGATGTTATAATAGTTCTGTTGGTTCTTTTGCAGTTCATTCATGATGTTGAAAAAACGTCAGGTGGTGATCATTCTGACTTTTCTAATGAACATGGTTAGCATGGTCTGTTAGCTTTCCAGTCGAGGTTCTTAGTGGACACGTGACAAGTTGTTTTCAGAAAGAATGCACTTTAGTATAAAAACTTAATCTGTTTTCTCTAATGTGTTGATAATTTTCAATACTTTCTTACAAAATTACAGGGTGTTATTTGTTTCAGTTCAAGAAGCTGCAAAAAGTGCTTCTTCGCTCTATTGGATTGGACTCGTTGTTGTCCCGATTGTGATTCTTGTCGGGACTCTTGTGTTTTTTGTCATGCGACGGAGAGGTCAGTAGTTACAGCCACATACTTGCCTCTTACCACAAAGACTCTACCGCCACGTTAGCTACAATCTACCCATTTACAGAAATCTTTTACTGGGTGCTTATAATAGCTTACACACGAGTTACTTCATTAAGGCAAGACATTGTCCAGAAATCTGAAGAAAATCTTAATTTTTAGCCGTTTTGAGATTTTGGCATACTGTATGAATGTTCAAGATGTCCTCTATCTACTCGTGTTCAGTATAAAATTGTCACAATAAAGCGTCACATTAACAGGAACCATGTACGCATCCTAAGTGAACTCACTGACTGATGTCTTCTACTTTTGTTGTCTAAGCTATTATTTCTTCTAAAGTTGTCAGTTCAGAGACTTTAAAGAGAGAAGGACTAGCAGCTCAAGCGCGGACAACAGATAACTTGCGACGCGCATGCGCTGGACTAAGTCATTGCTTCGTTTTTTCCGGTTTCACTTTACACAGTGCGTGACAGAACTACTGTCGTAATTATTTTGAGATGCCAGGCACTAGATGTGCGATTCCAGGTTGCACTTCATGCAAAAGTCGACACAAAGGTTTATCATTTTCCCGCATACTAAGAATAGACAATCAAGGCTGGACAAAATCTCTTGTGAGAGCTGTGAATCGTGATTCTCGTTTTAACATTGAAAGAGCGACTATTTGCTCCAGACTCTTCAAACCGGAATGTTACATTGAAGATAAGTCACCTGGCAAAAGAATAACTTTTTTATATTCTAGAATAATTCGACTTTCCATTGGTTATAAGTATTACTGCGAGAGATAAAAATATTCATAGACGTAAAAATAATCAAATTATTTATCCAACACTTGTGTCTTGAAACTGTTTGTATTAGAGAGTGAGAGAGAGCGCGTGCGCGTGTTTGTGTGTGTGTGTGTGTGTGTAAAGATAATAAGTAATCTGTTATAATATGAAATCGATGTGAATGTATTCAAAACAACATATTAAAAATCAATAAATAAGGATTTAAATGTGTTACAGAATAATAGGAGTTTCAGATACGTTCCTTGGAGCCTTAGTCTGAATTCATCCTGAATTAAATTTATTAAGAAACGATAAACTCTCTACAAACCACTTTCTGTAACTTATCAGAAAGACAATGAGGTAGAGAGCGAGAGCTTGGTGACATAACCCTCTCTTGACTTTAAAATCAATACATAGACTACGATGCAACGCTCTGTTTGAGTAAAGATGTTTTAAATTATTATTCATATATTAAATATATATATATATATCAAAGCATACGTTCTAAGAAGATTTCTTCAGTATCCAAGGATTCTATATTATGCTCGCGGGTACAAAAAAGGCTGCCTCAATGCACTGCACACAAAAGATTTTAAAAACAAACTGACAGACAACTGTACATGAAACAAAAGCTTCACCAAGCAGGTGAAACCAGGGCATCCATAAACTCAGTGCATGGATAGAAATGAAAAACTGAGGAGTAAGCGGAATTACATGCGGAACACAAATTCCTTTAAAAGACTGATTCTGAGGTCTGATTTAATAAGGGCTTCGAGTGCAGAAACAGAGGGAAAATAGAGTAATCCACCCTTTTATACATAAGCAACGCGTTTAGCTGCATGTTAGTGGCTTTTTAGCGTATCCTAACCAAGAAAAGGTTTGGTTAACAAACTACTTTTGAAACACTAAGCTCAAAGGTGTTTTGCGTTTTTTTGTGAAAGAGGAAGTAGAGGTTTAGAGTAAGAATAAAAGAGAGCAATTTTGCCGTGTTGCTACAACCTTTTTTCACAAACGGCATCAAGGAATACGCACTCATTTCTAAATTAAATCTTTATATTGTACAAAATTCTTTTATGGTAAGTCGTCTTCTCAGTCTACTTTCTTGGTCTTTGCAGAATCTTTGGACACCACAATCTAGAAGAAAAAAATAACCTGTTGGGTTTTTTTCGCTTTTAACAGAAAACTGATCAGTTAAACAAAATCCCATCTCCTTAAGTTGATATTAATTGTATTTTTAAAAACGGACACTGGCTGTTTGTTGGTTTGTTTTTTTGTTTTGTTTTGTTTTTGTTTTTGTTTTTTGTTTTTTTTTTTTCTTTTGCTTGGTTAACCACTAAAGACTTGCCTTTAAATCTTTTCTTTAAAAAAGGCAAAATTCACAGATGTAAATTCTGAAGATTAGAACGACTTCAATCAGATGTTTTATTCTGTGGTTGACATCGCTGGCTCAGGAATCTCGGTGCAATACGAACGAGAAAATTTACTTTAACAAGAGAGGTCTCTGTAAAATAAATTTCCCCATGTAATAGGAGCTGCGGTGGTTGGTGGCTTGTAAAATCACTTCCTCTTCAGGGATTTCAAATCTTCTTGAGCTCCATCTTTGTTTCTCTGTCTCTTCCTATCTCTGGGCGTCCTTTGTCTCTGTCGCTATGTATGCAGGCGTGCGTACACACTAGCGCGTGCTTGTGTGTGAATATGTGTGTGTGTGTGTGCACTAGCCTGAGTTTAAAATTAATAAATGTACTGTTGCCTCTGTAAATATTTGATCATGTTTTGGTGAAATAGGAAGGAGAAATGAAAAGAAAGGCGACAGAGTAATTAAGAAACCAGTTTCTGTGAAGTTATGATTACTGAGATTAGTCTGGGCAAGCCACCTCATCTCTAAATTAAATCTTTCCCGCAGGAGGATGTCCTGAATACAAACACCAAGAACCCGGTCAATCTGCAGTTACAAACCATGTGTCTAAGAGACCTCGTGAAAATCAAACATGAACAGCTCACATATACTCTGCTTGGTTTAGATGTTAAACAGTTTATTTAAATAACATGTTGCACCAATTATAAAGAACACAGAACACATATTACACGAAAAACAGTTACTAATTAAATCTTGCTACAAGCTCTGTTGAAGTCTGTCGCTACTTGCAGTCAGCTTTCACTGGCTACAGTCTACTTCTTTATCACAATGATTGTCATCTCTGTGTCTGTCCCACCGTTCGTCCTCTGTCTGACCACACGCACAAACATACCTGTACGCTGCCCCCTTAAAAAAGATGCTGAGGAGGCAAGAATTTGAACGTCGTTCACTGTCAGCATGAAGTTTGCCAACCCCCAAGAAGTCAAGCATCTTCTTACTCCTGCGGAATCGTAACAGTGACAGCACCAACTATCAGGCGGGACATGATTTGGCAAAGCTGCACCAGCAAGTTCTTTTTTCCACGCACCCACCGTACAGGTTTCTCATAGTTCTCATCCTCGTCTACGGATTCGAGACGTGGGCTCTGCTTGCCATTGCTTATGAACTTTTGTCTAAGTGCAAGCTTTAGGGTATCTTGAGACGGGTGGACACCGAGGTGGACAGAGGAAGGACTGGTAAAAATACTGAAGAAGTGGACAAGTAGCTCCATGCAAGAACTGCTCACTACCGTTCAATTCAGGTCTTAGTGATGAGGCTTGTTGGCCCCCGTATCTATCCAGCTGTACCCCTGGACGAGCAGTTCTAACAGACCAACAATAGAGCTCGTCACGTGGTACCAGTCAGGGGATGTGTGTACCTATGTACAGGTGTTTTATATGAGATCCATCAACCTGAACGAATTAATTTATAGAACAATTTCTTTGTCTACGTTTGTCAATAGATATGACTTTTTATGGTACAGTAAACTTTATAAAGTTAACAGTTTTATCTAGTGGCGTAAATATCAATGGAGAAAAGATATCTCTTGTCACAGTAAGCAGCACATATATACTCGTAGAGTCTAACCCTCTATATTTTAGAAAAGAGTCCACGTTGCGCTTACTCTTCACAGCTATTTATTAATGTGAATACAAAATGTGGTTCATAACTTTCAATGTTATTCTTAAACATCTACGAGAGAGGGTACATCGAAAGCATAGCACTGATACCTGCGTAATAATCAACCATAAGAAAACCGGGTAGATTTTAGTTTTGCTTACAGATGCTTTACGATTGTAAATCGAAAGTCTCCTCACTAAATTAATACAAGTCCACTACTGTCCTTAACATTAGGATGAATAAATGGCAATGTTTTAGTCTGGCACAGAATGGGTCAGTCATTGACTAGTTATCACGATTTAAAAAATAGACATAAGACAAAAGGGTAAGTGCCTATGACGTTGTCAAAAATCAGTCTCTCTTTCTTTCTGTCTCTCTCTTTTTCTCTCGTGTTTCATTTTACTATAGTCTCGTTTGTTCAAATAAACTTGCATGCCAATATTAATACTTTTATGATGTTACACAATTTACAGTCATGTTAAAGTAAATTGCTGTCTTTTCAAATTGGAAAATCAGTTCATTTATATTTGTGAGCACGACTTTGAAATTTAAAATAGTAATATTTCTTAGTAATATTGTAATATGACAGCCTCTTCTGTTTGGGGAGAATGGGGGACCTGGTCAGAATGCAGCGCCACCTGCGGAGACGGATCAAGGTCACGGAGGCGAACGTGCAGCCCTACACAAGGCGCTTGCCCAGGGGAGGCTACAGAGACAGACTCGTGTAACAACAAAGCCTGCTGTGGTAACATCACACATCTTTTTCGTCACACTTTTAATTACTAGCAGTAATCACATCTAGCATCAGGACTGGCTCATGTCACATTAAGCATTTTACTTGGAAGAGAAGTTGTTTCATGGCGAAACATTTAATAGTTTGTCTCCAATCTTAAACTCCTATAGACGTCAGCAGTGTACGTGCACACATTCACATTACGACGGCAACAGCCACTGATTAATCTGAGCCCGTATGTTAATGAGGCGTATCTGTGTATGAATGTGCAATTACAGAATCCCTCTGTGCATGGCGATGTTTGTAAGCGTGTGTCTCTAGAACAGAAGGAGATCATTCACTCAGATTTGTAGAGATTAGAATTTGCAAGAAGCTTTATCGTATTATTGCAAAATATTCCTTTCATAGTCCTTTAAATTAACAATGAGAAAAGCCAAAGTAATAACAGTCAGACCACATCACTCAGCAGCTCAGTTCTATTGTACAGTTCCTCAAAATGGACGGTGGAGCAGCTGGGGCAGCTGGTCATCATGTTCTCGATCTTGTGGTAAAGGAACACGTAGAAGGTCAAGGACGTGCTATGGACCCAACGTTTGTGGACAACCTTGTGAGGGAAACCATATTGAAGAACAATACTGCAACGAGCAAGTGTGTCCAGGTAAATGCAAGTGACAGTATCTTTAGCCTGATAGCTTCTAACTTCTTGCCTGAAATGATTATTGTATGTGCTGTGTACACGAGGATCTGATTGTAACAGATGACCTCGAGGTTCTTGTCTTTCTGCCTTGGAGAGGTTTTCAGTCTCTGGAGATATTTTTGTTGTTACGTTGTGCACATTTCACTCTTGTGACGTAGCTCTAGTATTCCTGGAGGGATTTTATTGTTCTCTTCACTTATGGTTGTATCTGTACTTTGTTGCTGATTTTCGGTTGCACTTCGTTTAAAAGATTTCTTTAACAGAGCCCTCTTTCTTTGCTTCCCAAGCATCTCTTTAGCAAGAAAGAGTACTACTTCTGGTATTTACGGCAAGGATATCTTTTTTCTTCGTAGTCCAGTGTATGAGGCCTCAGATCTGCATCCAACTTGGCACTTAACAATCTTTGCAATCTCTACATTTCTAAGCCTTTCCATTTTAGAGGGATTGCGGTGCTGCTGTTGTCAGGTTCTCACTACAAAGTGTGATGACCAAACAGGTTCTGTGTCGACAAATTGAACTAATGTAGATTGAAAGGAAGTAATTTAGTGTGAAATATGTGTCACAGTTCTTACCCCGTTCGATCATTGCATACGATTTCAATAGTTAAACAAAGAACAACAGTGACTTGCTCTACAAAGTCCTAAAGGAAGAAACGATGTTTGAACGCACGTGCAACACGAGTAGTCCCGGCAAACCATCAGGTCGTCTGCTACTGTAGGTGACCTTGTGCCACCCTCCACCTGACCGTTGCCATTATGCTGTCTGATCTGCAGCACATTGTCAGAGATAGAACATCACAGAGACACATCACTTCATTCTTTATTGCCCCTTTGCTCAAAACCTTCGTCTCTTCCTCCCCATTACCTAAAATAAGCTGTAAGCCTAAAACGTTAGAGAGAGCAGATGAAGATAGTACAGCAAGCTCAAGAGTACAAGTCTTGTTGACATTTATGTGCTTCACTTTGTCAGGAGATATAAGGTTTCCCCTTAACTCAAATCGTATAACCCTCGTTCCTTTTTATCTTAAATAAGCTGTCAGCCTCATCAAGTTATGGAGGGGACGTCAGGAGAACAGCAGGTGCCAGAGTACAAATGCTTCGCCATGTCATTGCACTAACACATCGCATCACAGTTATTTTACACAAATACCGAGGTTTATTTTCATGTTGATTTGAGTGTTTGTTAGTGGAAGAGACTAACAAGACATTTACTCAATTTTCCCTTAGATTTGCTAAGAAGAATATTATAATCATGGGATATTGTAATCATGGAATATTGCAGTTTGGGGAGTGTGGAGCCGCTGGACATGCAGTGTCACCTGTGGAAGAGGAACACAGTCCAGGACACGTACCTGTACTCCGCCATCCGCCAAGTGTTCAGGTTCATCGAGTGAAACTCAAGTTTGCTCGAATCCACCGTGTTGCGGTAATGTTTGCCCCTTTTGGTTACTGTTGTCTTGTCACTGGTCAGGCTTGTAAGTCCCCAATAGTGTCACTCACTTCTAACAGTAAGTCTCTCAGACGTTAACAAAACTTTTTACCTGATGAACTGAGACCGTCTATCGCTTATAAACCTTAAAAGTGGACAAGCAAGTTAGTCTACCTAAAAATAAAAGATTTTCCTCATCATCTCAGGGACTAAGTGTGCATCACATTAGACGAGTACGTCATCGAAGGTAAACTGTCAACAAGAAAGACAGCATCATCATCTGATGACTTGCTAGTGACACCAGTCGTTGTCATCACTGGAAGTCGCCGACTGAGACTGAAAGATAACTTAAATCCTCATAATAATTATTGAAATGATAAATAAGAAAAATACATCACATCAGTAGATCAGGTGTGTGTAACCTTGATGTAACATACACTAATTATAAAGAAAGTTTAAAAATACATTCATGCTACCTTTCCTATCAGTCGTAAACACTGCTGAGTGGTTCCAGATATTTTTAGGGAAATAATCATGTTAAAATGCTTACTTCCATATTATCAATACAGACATTATGTCGAATATTGCTAGTTAATAATCAGATTGCTGCACAATACTTAATATTTTTCCTAAAAAGAGACGTCATGCTGAACAAAGCAGATCTGGTTATTGGGTACAAAAAGCGATACTCAATTCTTTTTTCTATCTTATTTCTTTCTCTCTCTATCTCTCTTCAGTTATCACCAATATGGTAACGATAACACTCAGGTTAATTGTCCGGAAATTATTAAAAAATTCTATATACTATCATTTTTTGTGTAAATATAAACAAATACTTTACCTTTAGCGGCTTCCTCTGTAACATATTTTACTTGTGAACTTTTGACCTGTCTCTATCGACACATTTGACAACAACCTAGTACTGACCGTTGCTGTCCTCTGCTGTCCACATCATTTAGCAACTTAGTTCTGTTGTTACAGTTCCTAGAAATGGACGGTGGAGCAGCTGGAGCATCTGGTCTCCATGTTCTCTGTCTTGTGGTAAAGGAACACGAACAAGGTCAAGGACGTGTACTGGAGCCAGCGCCTGTGGACAACCTTGTGACGGGAACAGTTCTACAGATGAATCCTGCAACGAGTATCTGTGTCCAAGTAAGTACAAGTGACAGTATCTTTAGTCTGATACCTTAGTTTACAGGTCTCCATGATGTCCTGTAGTCTATTGTTTCCTTTTTTTTAATTAGCGAGAAAATGTTTCTGTGAGAGTTGTGTGTGTGTCTGTGTGTGTGTGTGTGTCTGTGTGTTTGTGTGTGTGTGTGTGTGTGTGTGTTCTGAAATGAATATTGCATATCCTGTATACTAAAGGATTTGAGGGAAATTGTCTGGGTTTATCTATTTATAGTTTCCCGTATAACTACTGCACATTCGATGTGTTTAAGACTGTTTTGGAACATAATTGGTTCTTCGTGGGATCTGCTGCCAACTAATGTTGATGATTGATCCTCGAAATTTCTAGTAAAAAAAACACAGATGTTCGAATTGTACATGGATAAGTTTATGTTGTCAAGGCTGCAGCCACTAGGAGAAGTAAGACTATGTTTTACTCAGAATTATTTGTGGACAAATCAAAATTCACAAAGTTAACCGGTTTCTGTTGATTGTAACGTTGTAGTTGTGAATCTACAAACCATATCTTGGGAAACAGTACCTTGCACTGGGCTTTAAACGATCATATCATTCATTCACAGTCAGACTAAAGCTGTCAGGCGGTTTGTTTGTTGTTCCTCCATATTTATTACGTACATATCAAAAGTTTAATATCATCCACTAAATTTGTTAATCACACACACACACACACAAACACAAACATGTCTGTCTTAGGTGCACCTGACATGGCCTCCCTGACCATCAGAAATTACAGCAACTACCATGACTTCAGATGTCTTGTCGATACCGCATATGCACAGGAGTTTGAACTCTTCAAGATTACAAGTAATGGCACGCAGATAACAAGAAATTTGACATCTGATACAAACTATGTCGACTTTAAACTTGAGAATATACAATGTGACGACGCGGGAATCTACTACTGCACAGCGAGAAAAGGGACAAAGACAGCAAACTCGACTTCTGTACAACTTAACATACCATGTGAGTAAGAAACTGACTTTATAGCTTTTTTTCTGCTGAGCTCACTCTAGAAAAACTGACATTGAAATGAAAAAAAACTTCGCGTTTCTGTAATTAAATCTCTGGCAATGAATTAACATCTGAAATTTAAAAAGAGAACCTTCAACACTCTTTCACTCAGTCCTGACCTCTGTCCATTCTCTAACCAAGTCTGTCTGTCTGTCTGTCTGTCTGTCTGTCTGTCTGTCTGTCTGTCTGTCTGTCTGTCTGTCTGTCTGTCTGTCTGTCTGTCTGTCTGTCTGTCTACCACTCCACAAATATTTCTTAAAACATGTAGACACATAGTGCACCTAATATTCTGCATCCTGAGTTGTCTAGTTCACTACATTATCAACAAATGTTGTCTTATTGGCCAAACAGCTTTTCACTGACAAATTCCGCGAGAACTTCGTGGACGCTAGCCGATTACCACGCAAAATATTCACACATGTTTGTTTTCATATACAGGCTCTCCACGGCGGGCTCCTGGCACCTCAACATTACCTGAACAAATTGAGGTGATGGAAGGGTTAAAAGGTCGATACACCTTTGCGCTGATCGCTCACCCAGTTCCAACGATGGAGAATATAAATTATCATACAGAGAACACTGTGTCATCTTTAAATGAGGAACCAGTCAGATCCAGTTTTATAACAGGGGATTGCCAGCAGAATACGCCCGATCTTCACCTGGTTACCTGCACCTTGTACATAGCAGACGCCTCACGTGAAGACACTGGACTGTACAGTCTCATGGTCAGGAACTCAAAAGGACTCATGAATGTGACCTTTCAACTCACAGTCATCGGTACGTTGATGTACTTTTGCATTTTTCTTATCTCCTCCTCCTCCTTCTTCTCATCATCATCACCATCATCTTAGTTTTACTTATAGTTTTGTGAAATAGAATGATGCAATGTTCATTCTATCGACAGAGTGTACAGACAACCTCACTGACTGCCCTCGTCTCGCCAGCCACTGTGGTGAAAGTTTTATGCAAGAACTTTCGAATATCCAAGGAAAGAGTAGTCATGCTGTTTCCTAGGAGTTTAAGTTTCCTAGATATAAGACCGATATTTATAGACTTAAATATTGCATGACCTTTTTTTTTGCTGACTGACCAAGTGGACATTGTACAAGTATTAGACATAAATACCAATCAATGAGGTCAGTTAGCCTTCCTTTAAATTAATTAATAATTGATAAGATTTCGCGCCGAAAGTGAGCAAAAGTACCAAGCGTTAAAGATCAAAATTCCAGAATATTCTATGTTAATCTTCTGTCTGTCGTGGCAGAAAGTGTGATCGTAAAAAAATTCAGCTTCGTGAGCATCATTATAGTTGGTAACCAGCCACATTTTCTTTCGTGTTTTGCTGAAAGCTGATAACTGATAACAGGACTGCAGCTCGAAGATAAGATACCTCGTACTTCACGCTGAATGTCAGATCCGTGTTTGCTTCACATTTTCCGAATTTTAATATTTATAAGACGCGTTCTTGACATTCTTCTTGACTGAAGATGGCTGATGGCAAGAAAAGCTGTAACTGATCTACAAACGTGAGTAATTATCGTCTGTTCTTTTCACCCACCAAACGTGCATTTGGTATTGTTATTAATTTTATCATGTTTATACCATGATGTCATGTCAATGCATGATAATTTTAGTTAAGTGCGTGAATTAAGTATGATATATATATAGAGAGAGAGAGAGAGAGAGATGTGAGTTACCGTCTACAAGATGGATGTTTGTTGACTTTAGCTCATTTTAGCTCATTGGCAACATGTCTATAAATACGTTTTTAGTGTTTTAGAAATTACTGCTCGAAAGGTCTGAATTTGAAAGTGAGACAACGAGGCAGGCGACCAAACAGTTGTTACCCAAAAGGAAACTTGTCTGAATTCTAGGAGCTGCAACGGCATGCCATGCCAACAGGCATGCAGTAAGTCCGAAAGAAATGGTGAGGCTACTGTTTAAAATAAAAGTAGTATTACAGCTTGAATAAAAACAGGGTTAGGGTTAGTGTTAGGGTAAGTAGTAAGCATTCTTCGTTTAAATTTTTTCTTACAAGCATAAGACCGCCTGTCTTTACGGTATTCATGTTACAGAGCCGTCAGCCCTTGTTGACAGAGTTATTCACCTTCTGGTGTTTCTGTTGTCGTGTACCTGGTCCTCACAAGGTTTAAAGGCTCAGCGCTGAGGTAAGAGTGACAACAGTTGTTTCGACAGCCAGTGTACCGAATGGTGGTTGTGGCTGTAGTCGTTGTGGGGTTGCTCATGGGGCTGGTTTTATGCTTTTATTGAGGAGTGAGGCAGCCTTAGTATCTGTCCTCGAATTCTTCGACGTATATTGAAACACACACACACACACACACACACACACACACACACACACACACACACACACACACACACAATTATCTCGATAACCAATAAGTAAAATAACCTCTTTGATAGACTGGCTATTGCTAGGTTTTATTTCTCCTTACTACTATACTTCACGATATTTACAAGTATCTTTTACCATTATTACAATTACCGTTCACCAACTTTACAACTATTCTTCACAATCTTTACAATTATTTTCCGCAATCTTTGATTTCATTAACAGATGAAATAAAACGCTTTGGCCACTGCAGTCTACCAGTAATAAGTGAATAGCCTGACAGCCTGCTGCCATCATTTATACTGACAACTGACAAGTTTAAAATAACTGTTATTGCTGAACAATGTTTAGTCAGTAGCCATTAAATATGCAAGAATGAAAAATTACATCTGTGCTGATCGTTTGTGTTTCGTGTACGTGAAGAGACTTGCTTACAGCTGTTTCCTTTCCTTTCACTTAATCGAGGGTTTGAAGCCTGTATGACACAGGGATTGGTTCTCCGTATTCCACCACAAAATTTATCTCGAGACCGCTTTTCCTGTCGTACCCGGAACAGAAAAAGAAAGAATAAAAGTGAAAGAGAGAATCAGATAAGAGTTTAGCTGAACACCTCGCTACCAGACAAAACGTTTGTCCCCCTTCAGCTGATAGATTAGGAGCCACGTGACTTTATTACACTGAAGGGCAGAGAGCGGGTAGATAACCGTAAGGGTTAGAGAATGTCAGGGAGGGTGAGACTACCAGTGATAAAAACTACAATATTTTAATTTATTACTCGCAAACAGTTTTTTATACAACGATAGTTTACTAATTCGACTACAAACAAATAAATACAAATGTCCGCTCGCTAGCGTTAACATAAATACCTACTGATGCAATAGAACTATGTAACTTTAACATCGGAAGCTGGCATCCTTCCTCCAGCCCACATCTCCCTCCTCCCACTTTCAACGTGTGTGACTGCTGTCGCTACATCTCTGCTTCTGTCTGTCCATCAGAAAGGTTAAGAAACGATCCACTTGTTTTCCTTGTTTTTACGAACAATTCACAGATGCAACTGCCAACCATGAGCATCCTTGGTTTTCCTTCCACTGAGTGACCAGCTCGAAACGAGCTCCTGGTCATGTTGTCAGTGGATGTCTCACCTTATATGGTTACATGCATCACGTGAGTTCTCTGTGGGCTACATTTCCATATCTCAATATGCGTGTGCGTGTCTGTTTGCTCACGTGTATGTCTGTATATGGGAGAGAGAGAGCGTGTCTCTTTAAATATGTGCTCTATCTTATGTTTGTGTTTCCGTACATCTGTTTACCTGTTTTTTGACTTTTGGGGAAAAGGGGGACAACATAATAGGAGAGAAAAAGAGAGGAAGGATAAAGCAAGAATTGATAGAAATGAAAAACTGAAGACTAAGGTGAATAGCACGCGGAACAGAAATTTTCTTTTAAAAAAAACGGATTTTGAGATATAATATAAGGGCTTCGTGTATACAGACAGAAGAGAGATAAGCAGACAATTTCAAACAGTGAGGTCTGACCAGGAGAAGTCGTGTCTGCCGAATTTCTCCCGTCTGATGGGTGGCACAGAGAGGAGGTAACTCCAGCAGAGCAAAGAGACCGATTGAGGTGGTAATGTGTCAGGTTTTAGTGAAGTTGTCATTAGTAACGCTACCCGCCATCTCTAACTTAACCCTTTCGGCAGTTTGTGTGAGCTTAGCATTCAAGAGCTGGTACATTCTGTAGTCAAGCGATGTCTACATCCTAGTGAAAATTAAATACACCAGTAGCTGGAATATACTTGCTGTGTTTAAAATGTTAAGCCTCTGACTTAAATGACATTTCGCATCAGCGATAATGAATATATTGTAGCACGCAAGAAAGAAAGAAAAAGTATCAGTAACGGCTTAATGTGACAAACGAGCCGCTGTATTCACGTCTCTCACTCCTTGCAGTGACTTTTAGCTCTCGCTGAGCTTACTAAAGACAAATATGTTTTCTTCTGCACGATTTTACATTTGTAACAAAAATACGTGACCGCGCGCGCAAACACACACAATTATATATATATATATATGCATAAGTGTGTCAATGTAAAAGTATGGCGAATACCATCACACACTACTTTGATGACAACACAATCCCCAGACGATCACTTTTTAGTTTTACCTTCTGACAAGATTTGTCGGACCAAGAACATATCAAGGAACAGGGTATTCATGTAAACACCATCTGACTCGCACATCTGTAAAAAATAAGGATTTCCCAGTGTCTTGGGCTCTCAGCATTCTACCTGTATATTACGAGTGCTTTTGAACTGAGGCTTCATTAGCACGCATTACAAGGGGGTTTCCTTGTAAGCTATTAGAGGATCATCACATTCTTTAGCCAAAACCCTGACAAGGGGTAATAATCAATTAAACAGTATACAGATGTAAGAATGTTATCCCTTTCGCTGCGCAGACGATGTCAACGATGTTAGGCCACCATTTTCAATTCAATATTAGCTGTCAGAGCGCTGGAACAACGACCCAAAAATGTGACAAACAATAAGGTATTGGTAAAAATATATAAAGCGAAAGCAGTAGGAAATCACGGTGAAAATAGTGAAAACAAAACGTTTTCCACTTATTCTTGAATTCTTTATTTATTTAGACCTTGAAAGAAAAATAATGAATTTGAATCCGTCGGCGATGAAAGAAGAGAGCGACGATACCTCAATATGTATATAATTCATCCCTTTCACTGCTCACAGAAGATTGTTCCCATCATAACTGAATTATGAAATTTTATTGGTTGCCGTTTCTGTCTCTCTCTCTCTCTCTCTCTATGAGGAATCTTATATCAGATAGGTCTTCCATCAACCATAACCAGCACATGTATTCCCAAATCGAATCTCATGACTGTGACTTAATAGGGTTTATAACGAAAAATAGGTTCGAGGGTGCCCCAAGGTAAAGACATCGACTAGGTCACAAACAAAACCTTGACCATTGTGAACCCCCGACGGGCGCTAAGCTCTGCAGTAGCGGCAAAATACAGTAAAATCAACCGCGATATGCAGAAACAGATAAAAGCATCCAGAGAAACCTGGATCAAGGACAGATGCCGCGTGGCCTGGGGCGACAACTGCAAGGCCTTGCGCCTCCTCGAGACCCTCAAGAACGAGAGACAACAGAAAACGTTCGCCTGCTCTATTCTATATCGATAGATAGAGTACTGTAACGACCGTTACAGTTTTCTGCTGACAACAGACACGACCATCTTCCAAAACAACAACAGATCCAAAGCACCTGCAAGTTCTACGAGAAGATGTTGAACGGGTCACTCGGAGCCAGAAGACAGGGAAGTCCCCGGGGCTTGACAAGGTGCCAGAGAAGTTGATCAAAGGTTGTGGAGTAGACAAAGAGTTAGAGTGTTAGAGTTTTCCAGCGTTAAGGCTGATTCGTTATCCTAGAAAGATTATGTGGAAAAAGATCCAAAACCTACCTCACGCCAAAAGTCGGAGGAGTTGTTATCTGGTGAACAGGCCAGAAATTTAGGGCCGGTAGAAGCCCTTTTGACAAATATTACACACCAAACCTAATAAAAAACTTTATGCAACATGGAAAGAATTCCTGCTGTATTTTATTGACATTTAGAAGGTTTTAAAGTCTTGCACGAGGGGCTATAGAATGTATTTTTGGACACTCAACGTAGAGGAAAGCCTGGTACAAACCCTCAAGGTGCTGTATGACAGCTCTAGGAGTTCTGTACAAACAAGTAAGTAAGCTCTTTCCCAAGACGGTTATTATGCACCAATATTGCCCTCTGTCGCTAATACTGGTTAATGTCTATCCGGAGAAAATCATGTGTTTGCACTCAACGACCAATACAGCGCTTGTGCTCATTCGAAAAATAAACTGTATACAATGTAGATCTTCGGTATATTAAAGAGGTTGGGAAAAATCAGGGTAGTTTCTGTATAACCCCTTTGCATTTACAGTTTCTCAAACATGCTCTAACCAGTCGTCTGGTGATTATGAACGACTATGTCTTCCGCAGCAGTAACAACACGTCTGTTCCATCAGCATTACTCCTCGTACCAATCAACATAATGTCCATTTTCTAACCCTTTATTTCACTTTTTGTCTATTAATTCGATGTCAATAGTTGTGGTTGTAGTTTATTGACTAATTCGTCTGCTCGTCTTCCTCTGTAGATTTATGACACTCCATCCGTACTCTTTTTTTCTGATTTCTTTTATGTTTGTCTTGTATTACTTGTATGCATGGTTGTTCTCCTCTCCGTTCTTTGTATGCTGTACATGTTTCCTACTTGTCTTCAGCGCTGAGTTTGCTCCTTCGTGAGTGTGATTATACGTTAAATCATACGATTATTATTATTATTATTATTATTGTTATCATCATTACAAAAGGTATTACATAAGTAAGTGGAAAGCAGCAAGTAACGTATTCATCGATAACTTTTTTTAAGTTAAGCTATAGGAAAATTATTAATAAAATTAACACATTTGTCAACATGTGGTCAGAAAAAGGAACACAAATTCCGACCGCGATAAAGATTTATCTATTGTGTATCAGGGGTCAATCAATCAATCAATCCTCTTCCTGCTAGTTGCACATAAGTCCTCAACCAGAGCCCGCCAATAATGTCGATCGGCTGAAACCCGCTCCAGGTGACCCCATGTCCAGCCCTTTCCTTTCATCTGCCTTTCCACTGTTCTTCTCCAGGTTTCCTTTGGGCGGCCTCGTTTTCTTCGGCCGTCTGGAGTCCATCGTAGGGCGATTCTGGAGAGGTCTGCTGTCTGCTGGCGAAGCACATGTCCAATCCATCGCCAACGCCTTCGTTGAACCTGCGTGGTGATGGACTCGGTTTCAGTTCTTAGGTGGAGTTCTTCATTAGTGATGGTGTTTGGCCTAAAGATGTTAATTATGTGCCTGAGGCATCTGTTTTGGAAGACGTCAAGCCTGTTACCGATGTTTTTGGTCATCTTCCATGATTCTGATCCATAAAGGAGGGTGCTGATCACATTCGACTTGAAGATTCTCAGCTTGGTCTTCTGGCTGATGTTTTTTGCCTTCCATGTGCTCCTGAGTGAGGCGAAGTGTGAGCAAGTGTGAATGACGTGAGCCTCGGTGAATGACGCAAGTCTTGATGAATGACGCAAGCTTTGATGTAAAATGTTCGAGCAAGAGAGCGCATGCGTAACGTTTAGTGTGATCGTTGAGAGAGAAGAAGCGAGAAGGTCAAAGTACTGTAGGCGTGTGTCGCCGTCGAGTTCTCGGTTTAGGACGGGCGTGTGTCACCATTATAGTAGTTTGGATGTAGTGTAGGCGTGTGTCGCCGTTGAATTTTAATGTTTAGGACGGGTGTGTGTCGCCATCATAGTAGTTTAGAGTATTGTAGGCGTGTGTCGCCATTAAGATTTCTTTTAAAGTTGAAGCGGGCGTGTGTCGCCGCTAATAGGGTGAGAGTTAGTGCAGGAGTGTTGTGTTTTTGACTTGCATCAAACTGATAGTAAAGAGTTGTTTATCGTTTGGACTGCCGCTGTCCCGTGTTCAGTGAGAAGCTGACACCGCCAGATTTTCTGGACCCAAAACGAGCTACTAACGGTCATTAACCAAGAGCCGTTAGTTAACAACAAGTATACTACACTTCTGATGCAAAAACAACCTGTACATCTGTATATTTCCATTATCCTCTAGCAAATACTGCACCTTAGCGCACAAACACACACACACACACACCATCACCACCACCACCAACAACAACGACAACAAAATGGTTCTCGTACACACCTCTGAAAAAAGCTCTATTATGATTTGGATGTATATATCATTATTGCAATTAATATTGGTGTAGATATGTCTGCATCACTGATAAATCTGTATTCACCACTGTCAGAAGTTGAATCACTGATATTTACACACACACACACACACACACACATGTTACCAGCTGTTTCACAGTCTACAGTATGGACTGTGACAAGCTACATATATATTGTATGACTGTATACACGACTAGAAGATGTAAGTACTTCCTGGTGGTGTAGTGCGGGCGGCGCGAGCTGCTGGTGTAGGACAGGGACAGTTCTGCTCACTTCACATCCTCCATCAGGCGCCGTCAGGGTTGTTGTAGTCAACGAGCGTCTGACTTGACTGACGGTGTGAGTTCTAAATGTGACTGTTGCCCAAAACTAAACTCGTAATCTGCTGACCATGACTAGTCATCAAATGGTTACCCGGTGTGTCGCTGTGTATTTCTTGATGACCGTCAGTTCCGTCTCGTCGTCTGGTAAGTAATTAGTACTAACTACAGCTGTCACCTTAAGTATCTGTTGATGAAGTGACAATGTGCCCGTAAAACATTTCTCATCAGTTTGCCTTGCTATTAGTGCATGTTTCTGTTTCTCTGAATGCGGTTGTATTTGTGTGTGTGGGGTGGGGAGGAGGCGGAGTGAGCGCGTTAATAGGTGTGCGTGTATGTGCATGCATGTAGGTTATTTAATGTAGGTGTATTTTATCAAGTAAATCGCATTATCGTGTAAACTTCATTTGTCCATGAAAAACAATAGTAATAATTAATACATTATGTATGTAACATTATCATAAACATTGAATCATGTTTTATTACAAAAATAATGCATGTTAATTCAGACTATTTTAACTTGCTTGAAACTTTGAAAAGTTTACCCCAAACAGAGACTGACTCTCAATAGACTTTCTCTCCCTCTTCCTCTCCTTATCTCTCGAACACCTACAAGCATTTTATTAAGCAAAGTAGAACTCGAGTCGTAGCAGTTGTGTCAGATTGTGTTGTAAGTGTTAGGCATCAAGTCCGTCAGATGTACTATTTACATGCGAGCATGTTGATGATATTTATTTACACATGACACAAAAGATAAATTAGTTATAAATAAGACCCTGACATCTGTAAATAGTTTAGTTCTTCACAGTAGGGCTAGAGTAGTTTACTACACTGTCTAGTAGTGAAGCCCTTCATTCAGAACACAGAGGTCACTAAAACACGTGACTGGCATTTGCACACACAGACGTTACTTTATGCATCCGCCAAACACTTGCTGACACACACTTAGTCAAGAGTGTGCAAGTAGGTATGAAATGATTTTTCTGTACCATTTTACACTATAGGGTGGACTGTAGCAATCATTGCTTGTTACAGATTGTCAGGACACATGGAGTATATGCTTTGATTACATAACCAGGGACTTCAAATTATGCGACAAGCAAGAATATAAAGGCGGTTGTAAGAAAACTTGCGGATTATGTGGAGGTAAGTAAACATCCCCCATGAACATTACCAGGACCATGGTTTTCGCCCCAAGCACCTAGTGTAGACATCGTTGTCTTGTCTTTCATGTAACTCCAGAGTTTCCCCTCAAAACTAACTTCTCGTCACTCACTGGTATGAAAGGCCATCATACAGCCTCACTGACCACACACCAATGTTATCAGCTGCTTCACATTATGCAGGATGCACTGTTACAAGCTACATGTATATTGTATCCCTGTATACACGAGTAGACGATGTAAGTACTACCCGGTCGTTTAGTATCTGTTGATGAAGTGACAATGTACCCGTAAAGAATTTCCCCATTATGGTGTCTTGATATTCGCTTATTTTTCTGTTTCTCCGAATGCGCTTGAATCTGTGTGTCTGGGAGGGAGGGGGTAGGCCGTTAGCGCGTTTATACCTGTGCATGTGCACTCATATAGGTTATTAAATGTAAGTATAATGTATCAAATAAATCGGATTATCGTGTATACTTCATTTGTACCTGACAAATGATAGCAATAATTAATACATTTAGTATGAAACATTATCATAATTAAAATTGAATCTTACTTTATAACAAAAACATGTTAATTTAATAAATTTTAACATGCTTGAAACTGAAAAACTTATGTTAAAAGAGATTCTCTCTCTCTCTATCTCTCAAACACCTACAAGCACACCTTTTTTTAAGCGAAGGGCAACTCGTGTCGTAGCGGTTGTGTAAGATTATGTTGTAAGTGTTAGGTATGAAGTCCATCAGATGTGCTGTTTACATGCGAGCATGTTGATCACAATATTAATTTGCACGTGACACATAAGAGAAACTAGTTATAAATATGACATCTGAAATACTTTAGTTCTTCACAGTAGGGCTACAGTAGAATATTTATTTGCATATGACACAAAAGATAAATTAGTTTTAAATAAGACCATGACATCTGTAAATAGTTTAGTTCTTCACAGTAGTGCTACAGTAGTTTACTACACTGTCTAACAGTGAAACCAGCATCTATCCATGTACTCTCTCTTAGAGAGACATGTTTCTGACTGCTCCCGATGGAATTTATAAAATCTACATTATTTCTACTACATTATATCACCTCAGGCTAAAATTGTGAATTCCACTATGTGTAGTACATATTTACTGGTCATGCCTGCGGAACTTTCAACTTTTCGCGTGGTTTGTGGTCACTTTTTGTGGCGATACGCCTACTTCATGCAGCGAAGGACGACGGCTGCCGCAGCCAAACATGGCAAGGTGAGCACTAAGAGAGCACAGTGTGTGTTGCTTGCTATCATCATATCTAGTCTGCTGATGTGTTCTGGAATTGTTGAACTGAACCCCGGACCCTTCGAGGAGGAAATAATTTATGTTCCAAATGCAGCTGATCAGATGACAAGTGACTGCACTGTACCTGACGTCTCGTTAACGGACACACTTGTCCCTGAGCTGCTTGCCACAAGAGACAGCGAAAACCTTACCTGTGCTGGCCCTGTGTCAGATCATTTACTACTCAAAATATATCATCTAGTTTCGCCCTTCTCTCTACTTCTCTGTCTCGTATGGAACAGTGACAGTCCGCTTTTGTTTATTCTGTAGACAGCCAACTTCGTGGTATTGGAGACATCATCACTCACCAAATCTTGTAGCAAATACAAACCTTCTACCAGTCCCTGATGCAAAACATCAGCGGGCTCCAACGTAGTATTGACTCGGTTAATGCAAAGATATGTGAAAATAGGAGACACATTGATGTGTTAACCGAGGAAAATAAACTGCTAAAAAAGAAACTGGACGAGATGACAATGGAGATGGACAAACTCGAAGCTGTGTCTCGACGAAAGAACCTAAAAATGTTTGGCATTAAAGAAAGGACTGGCGAAAATTATGCTGAGTGTAGCTCTAAAGTGATATGCCTTTTAAATGAATTCTGTGCTGAAAAATCATGGTGTGAGGAAGACATTGAGCGGGCTCATCGCCTCGGAAACAGAAAGCCTGGTAAGACACACCCCAGGCCCCTAATTGTACAATTTCATCGATGGAATGACAAAATGCGAATCCTGAGTAACAAGACGACTAGAGACAAACTTCGGGCTGCCGGTATCAGAGTCGCCAGTGATCTGACGAGACAACAGACGAACAATATCTTAAATGCTCGCGAGGAAGGGACTTTTACATTCTATTAAAACGGTAAACTTCATACAGTTCCGAGACACGTCCCCAAACCCGTGATGCCCACGACAATAGCAATGTCATCAAAGCCGACGCCCACTACACCACGATAGACCCCGGTCTACAGACAGCTTCTTTGCCCGCCAGATCCCCTCCTGACCTCAACGCTACCAACAAACCTACCAGTGACAACTCAAAGGGTAAGGGCACGACACTACACACCAGCAGGGATACAGGGGCCGACAACAGCCAGACAGCCAATGTCAGCGAGTGCCCACCTGACAGCTATGTGAAAGGTTCGCCTCCGCGCCCCGCACAGGTGTCCCCGGCTTGCCACGATCTAGTAACCACGCACGGATTACCCGTGCAGACCAGCCATGGAGAAACCAACTCTGGAGGAACCGGCGGCTATACACCTACATGCGAGGTTACCCCAACCGTAGATAGAGCGGCGCTAAGTGCGGCAAATGGATCTAAGAGCAGAAAAGTTGGCCTTGACTGCGGCGTTCGACCGCCGGGCAGTGCTGGGGGACCCGGTCGGCCTGCAGCCCGACTGCGACGGCAGCAACCTCAATGCGACGTGTCGGTCAATGCCAAACAACAGCAGCAACCAACAGCCTGGACAACACAATCGCCACAATCATCTAGCCCTAGCGAGAAAAGCAAACCCAAGCCCAACAGACGTAACGGGGAACGCAGAGGAACAGGAACCCCTACCACGAGATGAGGACTCGGCCGTGGCCACAACAGCTTAAATACGCCAGACACCTTGGTTAATACCAATAATACCACACAATCTAAACCACGAATGTTATTTCTCTCATGGAATGTTGACGGCCTTCTCTCTAAAATGGCGGATAGCGACTTTATGTCACATGTAACTAAATTTGATCTCATATGCCTCGTTGAAACTTGGATCCGTGAATGTTTTGAAAGTGACCTGTTTGCGCGCTATGACTCCTTTACACTACCCGCTAAAAAATTATCTACCCAGGGTCGAGGATCAGGAGGAATAATGGTTCTAGTAAACAAAACTACAGCAGATTTATGAACAAATTGAAGTGGACTTTGATAATATTGTGGTTATTAAAATCTCGAGAGCTCTTACCAGTACTATTACTGATGTGTACCTTGTGTGCGCATATCTACCGCCTGCTGACTCGCCGTTCTATGAGACATCACACTTTAGTAACGGGATGGCTATTCTAGAACAATGTTTACTACAACTTGCGGAACGCTATACTGAAGCTTCATTTATCATCTGTGGGGATCTCAACGCTAGAACATCAAACAAATCCCCTGCATCTGAGGAACTTTCAGCTGAAATCCCAAACAAGGATGATGCCAGCAACACGAACACTAGACAATCTCAAGATCATGTCATAAACGGGGGTGGTGAGTTATTGTTAGAGCTGTGCTCAGCCTTTGACCTTTCTATTTTAAATGGATCATGTGATGGCGATGAGAGTGGCCATTTTACCTTTATATCCCAAACAGGCTGCAGTGTTGTAGATTACTTTATTTTTCTAACTTTATTGGTTATTTACCACAGAAACTTATTGTTGATAAACGCTTGGAATCAAAACATATGCCACTAATATGCAGCCTAAGCTGTAAATCACAGCCGCCATTAGACTCTGTTACTATCCCCACCTCTTTTGAGAAGCTACAATGGAACTCAGATTTAAAACCAATATTTATGTCCAACCTACGCTCACCAGATTTTTTAAACCTGTTAAATAGAGCCAGAGATATGATTTATAGCGATCTGAATGCAGCGGTGAACTTATTCACGAATGGCCTTAAGTCTGCGGCAAGTACCATGGCAAAACAAATAAGATTCCCTAAACGCAAGATGAGGAACGAATGGTTTGATAATGAATGCCTTACCAAAAAGAATGCGGCTAGACGGGCGCTAGCACAGTTTAGACTAGCACGGTCACCCTATGATCTTAAATCCTACATCGATAAGAGAAAAGTATATAGAAAGCTTATCGCACAAAAGAAAGAGCAGTTCCGAGCAGAAGCTCGTAAAATGATTAAAAGCTGTATGCATGATTCAGGGGCCTTCTGGAAAATGTTGAAAAGATTTAAACCGTGCAGCTACAGGCTAAACAACATATCCATAGAAAAATGGTATGACCACTTTCAGGAGGTCTTTAAAGAAGTACGGGACAACAGTACAGAGATTCAGTTAGACCAAATAAACTATGACAGAGATGAAGGTACCGGTGAAGACTCCCTTGATAGGGATATTACACCTGAAGAAGTCATATGTGCAATTAAACATCTTAAAGATGCGAAAGCAGCTGGCCCCGACGGACTAATACCAGAACTAATGAAACATAGTACTGACACTATTTTACCTTTCTTGGTCGAGATGTTTAACCATATCTTCTCCTCAGGTTTGTTTCCTGAATCATGGTCAGAAGCTACTATTCACCCACTACACAAAAAAGGAAATACGGATGACCCTAATAATTATAAAGGTATCTCCCTCCTTAACGTGTGCAGCAAACTCTATACGTTCATACTAAATAAACGTATGACGGATTGGGTTGAAGAAAATAATGTTGTTGATGAACTTCAAGCAGGGTTCCGAAAAGATCACTCCACAATCGGCCATATCTTTACCTTATATACCATGGTACAACAGCACTTACTGCAAAATAAGAAACTATACGTAGCTTTCATAGATTTCCAGAAGGCTTTTGACTCGGTCTCTCGCGCAAAGCTATGGCTAGTCCTCTGGAAAAAAGGCATTCGGGGGAAAATGCATCGCGCCCATGGAAGCCTGTATAAAATCGTTAAAGCTAGGGTGCGCTCCAAAGCTGATCTTTTCTAACTTTTTTCATTGTCCAAACGGTCTAAAACAAGGAGAAAGAACTAGCTCTATACCCTTCTCCTTGCTAATAAACGAACTTGCACGAGACATAGTCGAGAATGGAAAACATGGCATTCAGCTCCAACCGGATCTTCTAGAAATCTCCATTTTACTGTTCGCAGACGATAACATGTTGACTGAGCTTCATAATAGGGGAAAAGCATGCTGGGTGACTGAAGTGTGTGAGACCCTGTACAGGTATGGTTTTGGCTATGTCTGGGAGAATCAAGGTGTGCAAGATGTTAGCAAATTTCTCTCTATGTTTAAACAAAGACTGGTTGATTGCCATAAACAAGACTGGCATTGTCATGTCACAGAGAGCCCTAGGTTTACAGTGTATGCAAAGTTGAAATTGGAATTGCAAATAGAACCATATTTATACTGTGTAAACAACAAAGCCCTAAGAGATGCTCTAATTAGATTTCGTATGGGGATCTCTGAGTTAAAAACCCACAAATACAGGTACTCAACAGCACCAATGCCAAATCTAGAATGCCCGCTATGTCTTGATTCACCAGACGATGAAATACATCTTCTTTTCCAATGTACCCAACTTAGAGACCTTAGAACCAGATTTTTGCCTTTGAAATATACAGCTCACCAAACAGCCTTTTCCTTCCCAGCCCTGATTAATGACACATCACAGACTACCTGCCTAGCCAGGTATCTTTACCGCTGTTATAAACTGCGCAACACTGTCAGCGGCTAAACGAAGAAAGATTTGTCCATAAGGCTATCGACACTGTCGATGCAATTGCCCATGCTAACCTATATTTACACGCCTTGAACTGTAATAATTTATCATTAAAATTTTATGAACTGTACTCGCAATGTCGAGGCCACACGGCCTAAGCAATAAAGAATTTCGTTCGTAGTAGTGAAACCCTTCATTCAGAACACTGAGGTCACTAAAACACGTGACTGGCATTTGCACACACAGACGTTACTTTGTACATCCGCCAAACACTTGCTCACACACACTTATGCACGAGCGTGCACGTAGGTATGAAATGATTTTTCTGTACCATTTACTCTATAGCGTGGACTGTAGTCATCATTGTTTGTTACAGATTGTCAAGACTCATGGGGGATATGCATTGATCACATAACCAGGAACTTGAGTTTATGCGACAGGAAAGAATATAAAGGCGGTTGTAAGAAAACTTGCGGATTATGTGGAGGTAAGTGAACATCCCCCATGAACATTACCAGGACCATGGGTTTCACAACAAGCACCTAGTGTAGACATCGTTGTCTTGTCTTTCATGTAACTCCAGAGTTTCCCCCTCAAAACTAACTTCTCGTCACTCACTGGTATGTAAGGCCATCATACAGCCTAACTGATGGTCGTACAAACAGCGATAACAGTTCACCTCATGACACTTCGACACATCAATATCCACCCATCATTTAAACTAAAGGTGAATGAAAGGAAATCTGTGCAACTCGTTGTCTTCCTTATCTCGTTGCTATATTTCTACACAATAATCACACATAACCCCTTTATAATTTTCAGCTACAGTGTCTGTAAATCATTTTTTTCTTCTTTTACTTGGAATTCTTGATTTACCATGCCAAGCATCCAATAATGGACGGTATGCCTGATGAACACTTTCCGTTGGTTACTATTACCAACTGCTACTTTAGTCTAGGGTTTGTATTTATGTTCATCGGCAACCTTTTTAAGAGTAACTGCACTAACTCCGGTGGAGAAACCGGCAAACAAACCAACTCGACATTAATGAGTCAGTAGTCGGAGCTTGATTTGCGGTTAAAGCTGCATAAATACTACAACCAAAGCGAAGACTGTGAGGCAACAAGAAAGAAGCATCAGTAATGTTTGTACTTATGGACCAGCTGGTACTTATGAAGCAAGTATAAGACGGGATAGCCTTGTTCAGAAATTAATTAAACAATTTTACACGATCATATGTGAACTGATTATTCAACACATTTCAAAGAACTCTATGTTCTTTTCGGTTAGATGAATTACGATAATCACCATAATTACCGTATGGCACTCAAAGAAGCTTCCTCCGAAAAATAGCGAATGGAAAAAAAAAGCTTTAAGCTTATCCAGCCACCATTAATGAAGAGAATTAGATGTACGAACCCTTCGTTAAGTGGATACGGCTCTTAGCATCTCCCCTGCCTGGTACAATATTGACGAGAACTGTTGGTTAAATTCTGTTGATGGGTTGATTGTCCTCCACATGTATTGGCACCAGAGGGTATTGTTGTACTAACTGCTGCTATTTCAAAATGTTTGAACATTGAAAATTAACGGGATAAATACTTCAATAGTTTTCAAACTGGCAACAATTTTTATTTTACTAGAATCTTGGCCGCATAGAGACTGGCGTTAAACAAAGAAGATATAAGAAATATCACCAGTCAAGAGAAAAAAATCCTTCTGTCCGTCACATATACTTACCAACTTTCTGACTGTTCTGTTTTTTTCTAGTCGTAAAAGTTAATAATCAATGCACTGACACACGCGCAAGTATTAGAAGTCAAGTCTTAATAAGTATGCCAAACCCTTATAATTATGAGTTTGCTTACACAAACCAAACAATTAACGCTTGTCAGTGATGTAATCTCTGCATTTTGATTATTTTTACGCCGGACATTGTACAGAGAAGCCCTTTACTGGGTCTGAGCTAGTGAGGAAATGAGAGAGTGTCTACTTTCACACTTTCAATGACAAGATATGTAAAGTGATTGAGAGTTCACGTGTTTGCTTTGTTGTTTTGTTTCGGGATTCAGAGTGTTCAGACATCCTCAGTGATTGTTCCAAGAGCAACTGTCAACAGAACGGTTGGAAAATATTCTGCAGGAAGACATGTAAAGCGTGTGTAGACCAGGTTACAGGAGGTCATGTGACTGATGAAACTGCGACATCCACAACCACGACAACTTCTGCAAGTACGAAATAAATTCGTCTTTCTCTTTACATTTTGTTTTTAGATCGTTTTTTTAAATTTTAATCTTACCCATCTCCCTGCTGTTTGTTTCAATTACTCGGTTTTGTTGTTGGTTTTTGTTTTTCTTTTTTAAACACCAGCTAATAGACCTAGCCATTGAGAATCATATCCGACACTGACTGTAGCTACAGAACTGAAATCACTATTTCATTTTCAAGTTCAAACTTAAATGTCGGCTGTAGGATTTAGTACTCGTATGTTTTGTTGAAAACTCGATGAGTTCAGTTCAATCGCAGATGTTGAGTGAATTAATCTGGAAATCTATCAGCTTCTCTCCCCCCCCCCAGGCTACCCTCCTCACACAAAGTAACAATGTCCTGACAAAGCTTCAATCCTAGATTAATTTAACTAAATGGCGAAAAACCATCAGAAAAGTAATGCTACTAAAATCTGGAAAAAAAGACAAAACCTAATCACCCCATTTCCAAAAACCCATTTAAGTTCTCAATCGTTAAGAGAAGCACAAGTCCGTAAACTTGTAGGTGTGACTAGTGATAACATCATGTCACGGTCCAGCGTGTCTCAGCCACAAACAAACTTTTATCAAAGACAGCCTATCTCCTCTCAATAAACACTACAATATAATCACCACTCTAAGAAACTCTTGCTCACAGCCTAAGTTTAATCGAGAGACGGTCGATTTGACTATTTGCCGATTCCACCATCAGCTGATTTGACATCAGCACAAAGACGATTCGACCAAATCATTATCTTGGCGATAATTCGGCCACGAAACAAGTGAATTTTAATTTGTTATAATTTGTCGTCTTTGGTCAACGCACTTACATCTTCCTCTGTGTGTGTGTGTGTGTGTGTGTGTGTGTGTGTGTGTTTGTGTGTGTGTGTGTGTGTGTGTGTGTGTGTGCTTTCGTATGTGTGTATGATGGGAGGGAGAGAAAGAGGATCCAAGACGATATAAATTTATTTTCTACATATTCTAATATTTGATATGTTAACGCTTTATGCTTTTATTTAAAACATGGGTTTTCCCCGCTTTGATACCCGTATGTTATTGCGTGCTCAAGTTTGAAAGGGCCTTACAGGTGGCGGGGATGGTGCGGACTTTTTATTTTATGGTAGGTCAATCTGGGCACCTAAATAAGAGCATTTTTTCCAAATAAATGGACTGAATCAATAGTGATTACCTTATTTAAGAAAGGTATTATATTTTGTTAAAAATGGAGGTCCAGGCAAGTTATAGGGATCCATCAAAGCCAAGTATAATAATGTTAAAGAAAGAATTAGGTGTGGAACACAGTTAAAGGCTGATAATAAAAATTGTACCAAGGGGGTAACGCAAAGAGATATGTGTAGTCCTGGCTTATGGGGGACGAGTCCGGGGTACTAAATGTATGTGTATATATATATATATAGGCAAATTAAAGGAACGACAAGATCTGTGTATATGGTAGGAATGGGAAGTTCACATTAATAGCAGTGAGAGGTTTCTTGTTATTATACATACGGAATCTCAGGCAGTGTTAACAATATTGAAAATGAATTCAGAGTACTTTTTCCTGACAGTTTGGGCTAAATTTAGAGTTGGTGTATCCAATATTGCAGTTCAATATTTTCGATATAGAAGACACACTGCATATTACCGGGTATGTTCAGTATGTAGAATAAATGAGAAAGATGAAGTTCACTTTGTTGTCTGTTGTAAAGCCCTACAGTATTTCAGAGTAAGATACATACAATTGGTATATAAACCCCAACAGTTTAAAATGAGTTTGTTACAGGCTTCAACAAATGAAAAACTTGTAAAGAATTTGCTATTATATCTTTTCAATTTACAAAGTCTATAGTGGAAGATTAATTATGTATCTAAGTAATTTTGAAATTATTGTTTGTAGTTCTAGTCTGTGAATGCAATATTGCATTGTCATTGTCGTTTGCTGCCCCTTCAATGAGTACACGAGGACTTTTTAATTACTATGTGCTCTCTGGCTTTAGAAGCATCGTCTCTTTAATCTACACTTTGTGAGAGATTTCAGTGTATCGTGTTGTTCAAGACGAGTCTGAGATACACTAGTAATGTTCTGTGGAACAACCTTCCTCCTCACCTCCAACAAGTGGAATCCAGTCCACACCTGTTTAAATCAGGCCTCCTACAATATTTGTATCAAAACCTTTGCTCTCTTGCAGAGGTCTCCCATCCATCGTATCCAACCATTAATTAGTAACACTGAAAATATAACTGTACATCACCTGTTACATTATCTGTCAAATAAAACATCAACCCCACCTTTGTAAATGTTGTTTAATTTTTTATTGTTTTGTTGTGATGTAGTGTTTTAATTGTTTTCTTCTTTAGATTAAGGACTTCATGTAAAAGAAGCAAAAACTTTGCTTATTCTATTACACTTGTAAATAAAGATTTGTCATTCATGCACTCTCTGCTTCTCTCAACTATCATGTCCTTTCACTTTCTGTTTTCGTCTTTTCTATCACGTAACGGCCATATTCACATACCGCCCGTTACAGTAATGGCATCGTTTTTTACTATCTGCGGAGTTTGTATTTTGTTAAGCGAACCAGTTGACTCCTGAAATTACAAGTCATCCAGACATGCAGACATTTTCTGCTGGAGTGACAGTTACTTTGACCTGCAAAAGCAGAAACACTGGAAATACTCGAGGTGCTTTAAGCTGGGAGAGTCCCCGTCAGGGCATTTGGAACCAGACACATCAACATTCGGACGGGTCTATACAGCTCGATATTTTTCAACTATCAACTAAACATGACGGGATGACCGTGACGTGCGTAGAAAGAGGCGCAGCAGAAACCCAATCAGCGATCACGATCCGTGTTGACAGTAAGTGGATGTTTGTGAATTTTAAACGAAACTATTTTTGTGGTCTTTTGATTATATCTTTTACTATGATTTTGACAAAACGTTTTATTTAAGACATAGATTTTGCAGAGATCCACCGACTTCCCTTAGTCAATCCTCATCGGCCAGTCGTTTGTATGACTGTTGGCCTCCGTCAAGAATGCCCGCTATCGCCTGTACTGTCCAACATCTTAAAGAAGATCATGCAACAAAAATCTTTGACGACTATCACACTCCAATTCTATCAGAATTCAGCCAAGTGATGGCGGTCACTAACAGAGAACTGTATTAGTTGTTTCTTAAGTCCAAGCTTTATGGTTTCTTTGAGACGGGTTGAAACCGAGTTGGACGGAGGAAGGACTGGTCAGAATACATGAAGGAGTGGACTACTCGTTCCATGCAGCATCTGCTCACCACCGTTCAATACAGGCCTTAGTGTTAAGGCTTTCTGACCCCCTTTATCTGTCTAGCTGTTCACAATGACAAATAGGACTAACAGAGCAGCGTAACAGCTACTTATTTGTTACCAATCAGGGTGTGTGTGTGTGTGTGTGTGTGTGTGTGTGTGTGTGTGTGTGTGTGTGTGTGTGTGTGAGTGTATATATATATATATGTAAAGCTATTTCTACATGAGATCTTTCAACTTGAACACATTTATTTTAAACATTTTTTTTCTTTATCTCTGACCCTAAGTTGTAAAGCTTTTGAAGTAAACAGTTTCCAGTGGTGTCAGTACAGATATCAAGAGGAAAGGGAGACCTTCTGTCACAGTACGAAGTACATAGTCTTAGAGTCTAACCCACTAAATGTCAGAAAAGAGTCCTCGTTGTCATAAAGCTTTACAACAAAATGTTTTTTACCTCACTGAACGTTTTGATTTTCTTAAGCACATATGTGAGAGTCAACATTGAAAGTATAGCACTGACGCCTTCGTGGTAGTCACTCGTGAGAAAAAGGTGTAGATTTGAGTGTTCCTTACACATACTCTACGATAGATAGCCACCTCACTAAAGGAATACAAGCCCACTACTTGACATTCGGATTAAAATAGTAATGATATCTTAGTCTGGCACATAAAGATGCGGTCATTGACCAGTGATGTTAGTTAAAAGTAAACAATGGAGGAGAAAGTTGTTTGTGAATTGACGGAAGCGGTCAAACCTTATTCGCACTACCTCCCTCTCTGTCTCCCTCTTTCTCTCTTCTCTCCATTCTCTCTCTCTCTCGTGTCTCGGCTGTACCAGCTCTACTAGCTGCAAGCTGAGGTATTCGTTCAAAAAACTTTGTAATCAATATTAATACCTATTTAATTAATCCTCCACAGCTTAGAGTCTGTCAGCAAGACACGGAAAGTGCCTCTTCCTCATAAAATAGCACCAGAATATGTTTTTATGATAATTTATGCTCTGTTTTCTGCGATTTTCGCTGAATGCTCGTGTTGTCCTTTGATCAATTATGAGTTAAATAATCCAAGTTGACAAAGATAGTTCTGCTTGTGTGACAATGACAATGAATAACCTTATTAATCCCAGTGAGCAAGTATACTTTGTGTGTGTGCGTGTGCGTGCGTGCGTGCGTGCGCGCGCGTGTGTGTGTGTGTGTGTGTGTGTGTCCGCCTATTGGCGCCCTATATTAATCATGAATGTCGAATGAAAACAAAACTAAACTTTTTGTTGTTTGTTTGTTTTTTATTCTCGGGAATCAGTGTGCGCAGACAGCCGCAGTGACTGTTCCCCACATGCCGATTGTAGGGATTCTGCATGGACAGCAGGCTGCAGGAAGACATGTAACGCATGTGATGACAAAGACGCGAGCGGAGATGTGAGACATCAAACTACGGCATCCACAACGTCGACAACTGCCAAAAGTACGAATTTAAAAAAACCTATTTACTTACACTGAATGTTGATGTCCAACCACGTTTATCATTTCACTCATCTCATCGTTAGTCTGCTTCTTTCATCTTTCAGTCTGAGCTTCAGCTCTCTGAGCCAACCACTCAGCATCAACATCAGTGTTAAATGCTCTTTACTTACCGTAGCTCTGCAACCAGTTATGTAAGCCTAGGAAAAGCAAATGAAATTACATGTTGGGCTTAGACGATAGGTAATGGAGTTCTGAACTAATTGAGATAACGATATAAAGATATATAGTTTTTATTTCTTATGGTAGCTACGTTCTGGAATCAGCTAGATTAGGAGCTATACTCGGGCATCCGATTTAAATATATCTGATAAAAACTGAGACAATAATCAATGCGGATGTGAGTGCATAGAATTGGTACAGAATATTGTATAATGAAATGCGTTGTTAAGACCTATTCTCACGCTGCAATGTTTTCAAGGTTTGCGCGTGCAAGATTTTGCTTGTTAGGAAGCGTTCCAGCACCGTTCTACTCTCACGTAGCAAGTCCACTCGCTAGTGTCCTGCAGGTGACGTCATCCGCGCAGCGCATTGTAGGTAGTCGACAAAATGGCAGACAATCAGATACTTTCGGAAGCAACTGCTGCTACGTTATTAATATTGTTTAATAAAGTATGAGAGAAAGGTGTAGATTTTAGTTTTGCTTACAGTTGCTTTACGATTGTAAATCGAAAGTCTCCTCACTAAAGTACTACAAGTTCACTACTGTCCTTGACATTAGAGTCAATAAATAGCAATGTTTTAGTCTTGCACATTAAGGGGCAGTACATGACCAGTTATGAGAAACAAAAGGGTAAGAACCTGCAAATTGAAAGAAGTAGTCAAAACATTATTTATCTTTCTCTCTCTCTCTCTCTCTGTCTTTCTCCTTTTTTCTGTCGTGTCTCATTGTACCATTGTCTCGCTCGTTCAAATAAACATGCTAATCAATGTTGATATTTATTTAATCTTCCACGATTTACAATCTCTCGTCAAGAATAATATTCTGAATAATGTTCGCTTCGTTACAAATTGGAAAAAGGCATATATTTTAAATTTGAAACTAAAAATAATACTATTTATTAGCATTATTGTCATGTGACAGCCTCTTGGGGAGAATGGGGGACCTGGTCAGAATGCAGCGCCACCTGTGGAGATGTAACTAGGTCACGGAGGCGTACGTGCAGCACCACACAAGCCACATGCCCAGGGGAGGCTACAGAGACCATAACCTGTAACAACCCACCGTGCTGCGGTAACCTCACATATGGTTTTCATCAGACTTTTAATTGCTAGCGGTAATCATTTATAGCACCAGGACTGGCTCATGTGACATTAAACATTTTACTGTCAAGAGGAGTTGTATCATGGCTCTAATCTCATAGTCCTAGAGACGTCAGCAGTGTACTTACGTAATTACATTTAACTTGCTAGGGTCACACCCACTGATTAATCTGAGCCGGTATGTTAATGAGGCGTATCTGCGTATGGATGTTATGATTACATAATCCCTCTGTGCTTGGCGATGTTTGTAAGCGTGTATCTCGAGAACGAAAGGAGATCATTCACTCAGATTTGTAGAGATTGTAGTTTGTAGTAACCTCTATCATATCATTGCAAATTATTCCTTCCCTGGTCCTTTCAGTCAACAATGAGAAAAGCCAAAAGAATAACTGTCAGACCACATCACTCAGCAGCTCAGTTCTGTTGTTATAGTTCCTCAAAATGGACGGTGGAGCAGCTGGGGCAGCTGGTCATCATGTTCCCGATCTTGTGGTAAAGGAACACGTAGAAGGTCAAGGACGTGCTATGGACGCAACGCCTGTGGACAACCTTGTGAGGGAAACGATTTTGAAGAACAAAACTGCAACGAGCATGTGTGTCCAGGTAAATGCAAGCGACAGTATCTTTAGCCTGATGCTTCTAACTTCTTGCCTGAAATGATTATTGTATGTGGTTAGTAGAACAGAATCTGAGAATAACAGCCTGAGTGTATGTATTCATAAATATCTGTCAACCTAATGAACATTCAATGCTTTCACATCTGTGTTCAGTTTTGTTAGCGAAGGATGAAAATGGTGGAGGAAAATGTGTTTGTCTTTATCCTGGAGTTGTACTCGTCTTTGCAGTATTCAGTCCATCGTTTAGTACAGCAGCGGTCTCTATGATATGATGACCAACTATATCTTCGATACCTCGAGCTTCTTTCCTTTCTACCTTGGAGAGGTTCTTAAGTCACTGGATACATTTTAGTTGTTACCTTGTGCACGTTTCACTCTTATGATGTAGTTCTAATATTTCTGCTTTTCTTTTTCTTTTCACTTATGGTTGTATCTGTATTGTGCTGTTGATACCGGGCTGCTCTGTGTTTAAAAGATTCCTTTAACAAAGGTCTTTTTCTTTGCTTCCTAAGCATCTCTTGAGCAAGAAAGAGTACTACTTCAGGTATTTACGGCAAGGATATCTTTTTTCGTAATCCAGTGTCTGAGGCGTCAACTTTACATCCAACTTGGCACTTATCAATCTTTACAATCTCTACATTTCTAAGCTTCTCCATGTCAGAGGGATTGCGGCGCTGCTGTTGTCAGGTTCTCACTACAAAGTGTGATGACCAAACAGTTTCTGTATCGACAAATTGAACTAATGTAGATTGAAAGGAAGTACTTTAGTGTGAAATATGTCTCACAATTCTTACCCCGTGCGACATTTCAATAGTTAAACAAAGAACAACAATGACTTGCTCTACCAAAAGGCCTCAAGGAAGGAACGAGGTTTGAACGCACGTGCAGTACGAGTAGTCCCAGCAAACCATCAGGTCGTCTGCTACTGTAAGTGACCTTGTGCCACCCACTACCTGACCGTTACCATGATGCTGTCTGATCTGCATCACATTGTCAGAGATAGAAAACCACTCAGGCACATCACCTCATTCTTTATTGCTCCTCCGCTCAAAACGTTCGTCTCTCCTTCCCCATTACCTAAAATAATCTGTCAACCTCAAAAATTTAGAGAGGGAAGATAAAGATAGTACAGCAAGTTCAAGAGTACAAGTCTTGTTGGCATTTGATGTGCTCCGCTATGTGAGGAGATATAAGATGACCGCGTGATTTTCTCTTCACTCAGATCGTCTACCTCTCGTTTCCCCTTATCTACAATTAACTGTCAAACTCAACAAGTTACGGAGGGGACAACAAGAGAACAGCAGGTGTAAGAGTATAAGTGCTTCACTATGTCATTGCACTTACACCTCGCATGCCAGTTATTTTACACAAATACGACTTTTGTTATATATTATATTGCCTAATACCGTAGTTTACTTGCATGTTGATTTGAGTGTTTGTTAGTGGAAAAGACGAACAAGACATTTATTCAATTTTCGCTCAAAACTTCAAAGAAGAATGTTATAATTATGGATTATTGTGATCATGGGATATTGTAACTATGCAATATTGCAGTTTGGGGAGATTGGAGCCGCTGGACATGCAGCGTCACCTGTGGAAGAGGAACACAGTCCAGGACACGTACCTGTACTCCGCCATCCGCCAGGTGTTCAGGTTCATCAAGTGAAACTCAAGTTTGCTCGAATCCACCGTGTTGCGGTAATGTTTGCACCTTTTGGTTACTGTTGTCTTGTCACTGGTCAGGCTTGTAAGTCCCCAATAGTGTCACTCACTTCTAGCAGTAAGTCTCTCAGACGTTAACAAAACTATTCACCTGATGAACTGAGACCGTCTATCGCTTACAAACCTTAAAAGTGTAGAAGCAAGTTAGTCTACCTTTAAAATAGTTTTTCCTCATCATCTCATCACATAATGCATCACATTAGACGAGTACGTCATCGAAGGTAAACTGTCTGCAAGAAAGACAACATCATCATCTGATGACTTGCTTAGACTAGTGACACCAGTCGATGTCATCACTGGAAATCGCTGACTGACGATTATAACTAAAATCCTCATAACGAATATTGAAAAGATAAAGAAAAATACATATTACATCAGTAGATCAGCTGTGTCGAACCTTGATGTGACATACGCTAATTATAAAGTAAGTTAAAAAATACATTCAGGCTACCTTTCTTAATTAAAACTTAAATAGTGAACGCTGCGGAGTGGTCCCTATTATCTTGTAGGGAAATAAATCATATTAAAATGCTTATTTTCTAGGATATTATCAATAGAGACATTGGGTGCAAAAAAGCAATACTCTTCTTTTGTCTATCTTATTTCTCTCTCTCTCTCTTCAGTTATGACCAATATGGTAACGATTACACTTAGGTTAGTTGCCCGGAAATTATTTAAAAAACTGTATAATATCGTTCTTTCTGTATAATATAAACAGATGCTTTACTCTTAGCAGCTTCCTCTCTGACATATTTTACTTGTGAACTTTTGACCTGTCTCTATCGACACATTTGACAACAACCTAGTACTGACCGTTGCTGTCGTCTGCTGTCCACATCATTTAGCAACTTAGTTCTGTTGTTACAGTTCCTAGAAATGGACGGTGGAGCAGCTGGAGCATCTGGTCTCCATGTTCTCTGTCTTGTGGTAAAGGAACACGAACAAGGTCAAGGACGTGTACTGGAGCCAGCGCCTGTGGACAACCTTGTGACGGGAACAGTTCTACAGATGAATCCTGCAACGAGTATCTGTGTCCAAGTAAGTACAAGTGACAGTATCTTTAGTCTGATACCTTAGTTTACAGGTCTTAATGATGACCTGTAGTCAATTTCTTTTGGTTCGTGAGAACGTGTGTCCGTTAGAGATAGTGTGTGTGTGTGTGTGTGTGTGTGTGTGTGTGTGTGTGTGTGTGTGTGTGTGTGTGTGTGTGTGTGTGTGTGTGTGTGTTGTAAAATAAATATTGTGCATCCTGTGTAGAAAGGGATTTGAGTGAAACAGTCTGGGTTTATCTACTTACACTTGCCCGTGTAATTACTGCACAATTCGATGTGTTCAAAATTCTTTTAGAACAAAACAGGACTTTCTGGGGACCTGTTACCATCTCGACAACTAATGTTAATGATTCATCCTCGAAATTTCTAGTAAAAAAAAACACAGACATTAGGATTGTAGATGGATACGTTCACGTTGTCAAGGCTACAGCTAATAGGAGAACTGGGACTATGTTTTACTGAGAACTATCTGTGGACAAATCGGACTTCACGAGGTAAACCTGTTTCTGATGAGCGTGATGTTTGTAGGTGTGTATCTACAAACCATATTTTGGGAAACAGTACCTTTCACTGAGATTTAAACAGGCAGAAAAATGCACCAACAAGACTTGTAATTCACAGTGAGCCTAAAGGTGTCAGGCGGTTAGTTTGTTGTTCCTCCACATTTATTACTTATGTGTCAAAGTTTAGTATCATCGTCTGTACAATATGATTTAACCCCACCTGAATCCGTTAATCTCATACACACGTCTATCTTAGGTTCACCTGACATGGCCTCCCTGACCATCTTCAATTACAGCAACTACCATAACTTCAGATGTCTTGTCGATACCGAATATGCAGAGGAGTTTGAACTCTTCAAGATTACAAGTAATGGCACACAGATAACAAGAAATTTGACATCTGATACAAACTATGTCGACTTTAAACTTGAGAATATACAATGTGACGACGCGGGAATCTACTACTGCACAGCGAGAAAAGGGACAAAGACAGCAAACTCGACTTCTGTACAACTTAACATACCGTGTGAGTAAGACACAGACTTTATAGCTTTTTTCTGCTGAGCTCACTCTACAAAACTGACATTTAAATGAAAAAAAACTTTGCGTTTCTGTAATTAAATCTCTGACAATTAAATAACATCTGACATTTAAAAAGAGAACCTTCAACACTCTTCAACTCCCTCCTGACCTCTGTCCATTCTCTATCTGTCTGTCTGTCTGTCTGTCTGTCTGTCTGTCTGTCTGTCTGTCTGTCTGTCTGTCTGTCTGTCTGTCTGTCTGTCTGTCGCCCTCTATACACCATTCCCCAAATATGTCTTTAAACATGTAGACACATAGTGCACCTAACATTCTGCATCTTGCACTCGAGTTGTCTAGTTCACTACATTATCAGCAAATGTTGTCTTGTTGGCCAAACAGCTTAGAAGAAAATTTTCACTTACAAATTCCACGAAAACTTCCTGGATGTTAGACGATTCTCAATATTCACAAATGTTTAATTATTTTAATATACAGGCTCTCCGCGGCGGGCTCCTGGCACCTCAACATTACCTGAACAAATTGAGGTGATGGAAGGGTTAAAAGGTCGATACACCTTTGCGCTGATCGCTCACCCAGTTCCAGCGATGGAGAATATAAATTATCTTAGAGAAGACACTGTGTCCTCTTTAAATGAGGAACCAGTCAGATCCAGTTTTATAACAGGGGATTGCCAGCAGAATACGCCCGATCTTCACCTGGTTACCTGCACCTTGTACATAGCAGACGCCTCACGTGAAGACACTGGACTGTACAGTCTCATGGTCAGGAACTCAAAAGGACTCATGAATGTGACCTTTCAGCTCACAGTCATCGGTACGTTGATGTACTTTTGCATTTTTCTTAGCTCCTCCCCCTCCTCCTCCTCATCATCATCATCGTCGTCATCTTAATTTTATTTATAATTTTATGAAATAGAATGATGCAATGTTCATTTTATGGACAGAGTGTACAGACAACCTCACTGACTGCCCTCGTCTCGCCAGCCGCTGTGGTGAAAGTTTTGTGCAAGAACTTTGTCGCAAGACCTGCTCAGGATGTGAACAGAAGATAGACAGTGATGCTGCAAGTATGATCACATCCTTCTTTTTATTTCTTTCCCTTCTCTCTCTCTTTCTCTTCTATCCTCTTCTCTTTCTTTCTCTAAAATTACTTTCCTTTATTCTCACTCTCTATTTACATCTCTTCCTGTTTTTTTTTCTTTTTGTTTGTTCTTTTTTTCACATCCTGTTGTCATACTCTCTACTATATAGGTCTCTATACTAAACTTTGTCATAAAGCTTTCTCATCTTGTTTATTCTCTTTCCTATAAACATCTCTATACTATACTCTGTCATGCAGCATTCTCGTATTATTTCTGCTCGATTTCTCTGTTCTAAACAAATCACAATAGAAAGAAAGTTTCACACAGAAGAGAAAGTGATTATCAGAAAAAGAAATAAACTTATGAAACTGGTTAATTTCAGGGGGAATTATGTAGACAGTCAATGTATCAAACATTTCAAATCATACTGCCTATAAGTTTATCAACTGAATTATACGATGCTCTTTTTCTGGTTTAAAACATGTCATGTTAATAAAATTACCAGTAGACACTACCGAAGTCTTGTAAATAACTTTATTTACCAAAGTGATGGTAAACACCGTCGGCCCCGGAGAGGCCGAAATCCGGTTAAACGGTGAACGACTGAAAGAGTTCAGTCCTTCAAATACCTCGGTGGGACCATCACCAACGCACTCTAACGAATATCCAAGGAAAGAGTAGTCATACTGTTTCCTAGGAGTTTAAGTTTCCTAGATATAAGACCGATATTTATAGACTTCAATATTGCATGAGCTTTATTTGCTGGCTGGCCAAGTGGACATTGTACAAGTATTAGACATAAATACCAGGCTTAAGCAATGAGGTCAGTTATCATTCCTTGAAGTTAATTAATAATTGATAAGATTTCGCGCCGAAAGTGAGCAAAAGTACTAAGCGTTCAAGATAACAATTCCAGAATATTCTATGTTCGGTCTGTCGTGGCTGAAAGTGTGATCATAGAAAAATTCAGCTTCGTGAGCATCTTTATAGTTGGTAACCAGCCACATTTCGTGTTTTGCTGAAAGCTGATAACTGATAACAGGACTGCAGGGATGCCCACTGGGATAAATAAAGTTGGTCATTGTCATTGTCATTGTCATTGCAGCTCGAAGATAAGATAACTCGTACTTCACGCTGAATGTCGGATCCGTGTTTGCTTCACATTTTCCGAATTTTAATATTTATAAGACACATCCTTGACATTCTTCTTGGCTAAAGATGTCTGATGGCAAGCAAAGATATAACTGATCTACAAACGTGAGTATTTATCGTCTGTTCTTTTCACCCACAAAACGTGCATTTGGTATTGTGATTAATTTTATCATGTTTATACCATGATGTCATGTTTAGGCATGATAGTTTTAGCTGAGTGCGTTAATTAAGTACGCACACTCTATATTTATATTTCTGACTTACCGTCCACAAGATGGATGTATGTTGACTTTAGTTCCTTTACAGCATGCCTATAAACATGTTTTAGGGCTTTAGAAATTACTGTTTGAAAGGTCTGAATTTGAAAGACAGAAAGACAAGAAGACAGATGAACAAACAATTGTTACCCAAAAGGAAACCTGTCTGAATTTTAGGACCTGCTGAGACAAGTACAACAGGCATGCACTAAGTTCACAGGAAATGGTGAGGCAAATGGGTGAAGTAAATAGTAATACAGATTAGATAAAACAGGTTAGTGGTAAGTTTTTGGGTTTAGATTTTTTTCTCATCAGAAGACCGCCTGTCTTTACGGTATCCATTGTTACAGAGCCGTCAACATTTGTTGACAGACTTCTCCACCTTCTGGTCCTGTTTTTGTGGTGCACCTGGTTATCACCGTGCTTAGAGGTTCAACGCTTAGAGGTAAGAGTGACAACAGTTGAACTGCTACGACCTCCAGTGTACCGAATGATGGTTGTGGCTGTACTCATTGTGGAGTTGTTCATGAGGTTGGTTTTATGCTCCTATTAGGGAGTGAGGCAGCCTCAGTATCCGTCCTCGCATTCGACGTATGTAAAACGCACCCACGCGCGCGCGCACACACACACACACACCTTACAATTATCTCGATGACTAATAAGTTAAATAATCTGTTTGATAGACTAGCCACTGCCAGGCTTTAGAGTTGAGGATGATAAATGTAGGACTATTAGTAACAATTAATAACTTCCTTATGAATTCTCATCCCCGCCAATTTCATTTTCATTTTATCTCTGTTGATAAGTCATTTCTACCTCTTTATACCTCTTTTATTTATTATAATTCATTTATAATTTGCAAAGTGTTTCTGCCAGTCTTGACAGGTTACATGCATGTAGTAGAATTAAATACCCTTTCTTTCATGGTATCTGTTACATTTCGTGGACAGGCTGTTCACTGGGGAACTTTCTCAGGTGGGTAGATGACCAGAGCCGCTGGCTTGAGTTCACATCTGCTGCGCCCCATCAGACCTCCCCTACGACTGGTGAATTGAATGAACGCTGCTTATGAGACAAACAACTACAGTTTAGTCTGTCAAGTCGACCTGCGCGTGTTTTGGTTTGTTAAAGAGGCATGATGCGGATAAAACTTGCTGTAGACCTATCATCTCTCCCAACCCCATTCAACCCATCCGTATCTAGTCTCACCAGGTTTTTTCATCGATCCTCACTCTGCTATTAGCTCTATAGAAGCTTGTATTAGCGATGTCAAGGGCTGGATGGTAAAAAACAAGCTTAAACTAAATGATGATAAAACGGAAGCCCTCTTGTGCCATAGAAGAAGACATCAACCTTCACTCGTCAGTCTGCCCAATCACATCAAGGTGGGCGACAGCAACATCACCTTCACGTCATCCGTTAGGAATCTGGGATTTATTGTCACTGATGACATGACACTCGATAGACATGTAGCATCTGTCTGTCAGTCTGCTTGTTATGAGCTCCGTAAGATCAGTGCTATCCGTCACTTTCTCTCTACACGCGCTACCAACACTCTTGTCTGTGCGTTTGTTCTTTCTCGACTTGACTACTGCAACTCCTTGCTGGCAGGCTGCCCCTCATCCCTCATTCAGAGACTCCAGAGAGTACAGAACTCCGCTGCACGTCTGGTGCTTAGAGCCACGAAACGGGACCATGTCACTCCTCTCCTTCGTTTGCTACACTGGCTCCCCATCCGTTCTCACATCCTGTACAAACTGTCTGTGTTGTGTTTTAATTTCTTTGCAGGCTCCTGTCTTGACTATTTCTCTGAACTTCTCATCCCTTACATCCCGGCCAGACAACTCCGCTCTTTGTCTGATGACCGTATCCTAACTGTTCCTGTCACCAGAACAACAACATATGGTCACAGGATTTTTAGCTACTGTGCAGCAAAACAATGGAACTCACTTCCTTTTCATATCCGTGGCATGAGGATCGTGACATTGTCTCACGTCTGTAGACTGTGACCCTGTCATGTACCGGGTCCTCAAAAAGTAAGTCGAAACAGTTGAACTTGATTGCTATGCCAGGTGTTGTAACATAAATAATGGTAGCTTTCTCTCTCCCTGTCTGTCTCTCTCTCTCTCTCTCACACACACACACACACACACACACACACACACACAGAGCAGGAGTACTGGTGATTGTGGTGATAAATTAAGGTCAGTGGTTTATACACAGCTGCAATAATTAGATCGTAAACTTTGATCCTCGCTGTTTCTACATTCATTTTAAATATGTTGATCTGAAACTTTTCCTTTTCATCGCTTTATCCGCCTTGTTTCTCCTTACTACTATGTTTCACGATGTTTGCAAGTATCTTTTACAATTATTACAATTACCGTTTAAAATCTTTCCAGTTATCTTTCACAATCTTTGATCTTTGATTTCAATACCAGAGAGAGGAAGACACTTTTGCAGCTGCAGTCTGCCAGTGATAAAGGAGTAACCTGACAGTCTACTGCCATCACTTACACTGACAACTGATCACTTAAAAACTTAGATTGCTAAGCAATGTTTAAGTCAGTAGCCATTAAAAATGCAAGAATGTTAAAGTGCATCTGTGCTGATCGTTTGTATTTCGTGTGTATGAAGAGACTTGGCTGACAGCTGTTAATTTTCCTCTCACTCAGTCGAGGGTTTGAAGACTTTGACACATTGACTGCTTCCCCGATATCCCCTATAAAAATTATCTCGTGACCGCTTGACCTGTCGAAACCGGAACAGAAGAAGGAATAAAAGAGAAAGAATCAGAAAAACTGTAGCTGGAGACCTCACTACCAGACAAAAAGTTTATCCCTGTAGCCGATAGACTAGGAGCCACGTGACTTTGTTATATTGAAGGGCAGAGAGCAGGTAGGCAACCGTAAGGGTCTTAGAATGACAGGGAGGGTGAGACTACCAGTGGACAAAAACTACAAGATTATAATTTATTGATCGCGAATCGTTTTTTTTTTTTGTACAACAAAATTTTATTAATTCCACTACAAACAAATAAATACAAATGTCTGCGTGCTATCATTAACATAAATACCTACTGATGCAGTAGAACTACTTAACTTTAACATCGGAAGCTGGCATCCTTCCTCCAGCTCACATCTCCCCCCACCTCCAGCTTCAACGTGTCTGACTGCTGTCGCTATATTGCTGCTTCTGTCTGTCCCCCAGTTGAAAGGGGAAAAAGATCCATGTGTTTCCCTGTTTTTACACACAATTCACAGATGTAACTTTCAAACATGAGCATCCTTGGTTTTCCATCCATTGACTGATCAATCCTAAACGAGCTCCTGGTCATGTGGTTAATCGATGTCTCGCCTTATGTTGTTACTTGCATCATGCGAGATTTCTGTGAGCTACATTTATATATCTCAATATGCATGTGCGTGTCTGTTTGCACTCGCGTGTGTGTCTGAGAGAGAGAAAACGTGTCTCTTTCAATATGTGCTCTGGCTTATGTTCGTGTTTCCGTACTTCATCAGTTTACCTGTTTTTGATTTTTTGAGAAAAGGGAACAAAATAATAGGAGAGAAAAAGAGTGGACGAATAAAGCACGTTTGGAGGGAGCTGAAAAACTAAGGAGTAAATGGAATAGCACCCGAAAGAGAAATTTCTTTAAAAAACGGATTTTTAGATCTGATTATTGGCTTCGAGTGTAGAGACAGAAGAGAGAAAAGCAAAAAAATTCCAAATTGTGAGGCCTGCAGCAGGAGAAGGCGCATTTACCGACTTTTTCCCGTCTGATGGGTGGCACAGAGAGGAGGTAACTCCAGCAGAGCAAAGATACTGATTGAGGTGGTAAGGTGTCAGGTTTGTGTGAAGTTGTCATTAGTAACACTACCCGCCATCTCTAACTTCAACCTTTGGCAGTTTGTGTGAGCTTAGCATTCAAGAGCTGCTACATTCTGTAGTCAAGCGATGTCTACATTCTAGTAAACATTAAATACATCAGAAGCTGGAATATACTTTGCTTTTTAAAATGTTAAATCTCTCACTTAAATGGCATTTCGCACCAACGATAATAAAAAATATAGTACCACGGAAGAAAGAAGGAAAAAGTAGCAGTAACGAATTAATGTTGATAATGAGCCGCTGTACTATTATCCATTTGTAATAAAATCACATGATCACTCTCTCTCTTACACACACTCATATATATATATACTTATCATGTGTGTCAATATAAAAGTATAGCGGATACCACCACACAACACGACTTCGATGGCAACACAATCCCCGGAGGTCCGCTTTCTAGTTTTACCTTCTGACAAGATTTGTCGGCCGAAGAATATATAAAGGAACACGGCATTCATGTAAGCACCATCTAACTTGCACAGTTGTAAGAATCAGAATTTCAGGATTGTTGCATTGTACAAACTGACAGCAACTCACTTGCAACTACAGCAGATTTCCCAGTGTCTTCGGCCCTCAGCATTCTGAATGATACTGTTCAGTCATTCCCCAGCGTGGGAGTTATCTTTCTGTTGTTATGAAAGCAATCATGAATATTTCAACTTCTGGAAATGAATAGTATTCAGCATTTAAACATTCGTAGCCATGTCAAGAGAAATAACAGTATTTACTAGACTGGAACTTACATTTTGTTCCCTTGTTCTCCTCAGAAGTCCTACACCTTCGTGCGTCTCTACATCAGAAGGTTTAAAAATGTCGCGCAGCAAAGTGTTGTTTGATTCTTGCTATAGAACCGAATTATAACAATTAAAAGTTTAGGCCTCAAAACATAAAAAATTTAATACAATTGCTGAAGATAAATGGAATACAAAATGATGACTCAAAAATCAAATACTCATAAGTCGGTAGCAAATTTTCAGATTTAATATTTAATACAGCTTTCCGAGGAAAACAGATATTTTCGCTGAAATAGCTTATTTTAGACGTGTACTGGTTTCTTAATTATCACTTGGAAACTGAGTTTAAATGATAATGTGCTTTGGTTTACTTTTAAGATTGCTTACTCCACCCACGTGGCGATGGTCTATACTTACCGCACGTGTATCGCATCAGGGTATTTGTTGTGGCTTCTACACATTTCTTTATCAGTTTTGATGATAACAATAAGTTTCTTAGGTTTATTAGGATTGTCGTAAATCTTAACCAAGATGGGATTTTTTTTTTTTTTTTTGCTTTGCAAACAGGAGATGAATCAAAGGAAAGTATTGTTAAAACAACAATTTAGTAGCTTCCATATTCAAAATGCAACCAGATGGAGGTCCCTTGCTGTCGCCTCACGTGCCAGACGGCACAAGGAGGACTGATTGATATTCAAAATGCAAGTAGTTTTGTATCCCCAGGTAAATCATTTTAACCTTTTATCGACCGGTTGCACAGAAAAGCGCATAAATATGCACGTGTTAGTATTACAGTGATGTCTTAACCCCTGCTTTATTACTGTCAAACTTATTGTGTGTTTGTAAACCAGTGTCACTAAGACACTATGTCGGTTAATGACACGAATCATCAGCTTACTAGTTGTTTACAAAAATAGCTTCCATGGGCGATCCACAACCTGCTTCTACAGTTTTAGACTCCTTGCAAGCAGACATTCATGTTTTAAAATCCCTTTTTTTCTTTATGTGATTTTCATTGTTTTACGTATTTTACGAAGTTTCCAAGAGCTGGGGAAAACTGCAGAATGTTTGTTTTAAGTATAGAGTGCTTGATGAACGATTAAAAACACGTTTGTTCCATCAGCACTACTCATCGCACAAATCAACATAATGCGAGTCCATTTCTAACCCTTTATTTAACTTTTTTGTCTATTAATTAGATGTCAATAGTTGTGATTATAGTTTATTGACAAATTTATCTGATCGTCTTCTCTGTAGATTTATGACAGTGCATCCGTAATCTTTTCTGATTCCTTTTATGTTTGTCTTGTATTACTTGTATGCATGCTTCTTGTTCTCTTCGTCCTTCGTATGCTGTACATGTCTTCTACTTGTCTTCAGCGCTGAGAGTATGCTCCTTCATGAGTGTTATAACAGATTTGTTAAAAAAAACACTTATTAGTGGTCAGTGAAAGGAATACACATTCCGGCCACGATAAAGATTTATCTATTGTGTATCAGGGGTAACAACTCAATATTTAATTGAGGAAGAAACATGGTTGACGTCCCTGTTGCACTCTGCCCCTCTCACGTTACACATTTACAACTCTAATTAACAAAAGATGTGTCAGAATTATATCAGTAAAGATAAATGTCAACCGCATTATTCTTTAATAAACTTGTCAGTCGTGACAGATGTAAAGCAACATCAAAACATCTGAATTCACCTGAATCCGTAAAAGCGTACGTTCATAATAGCGCCCTTTGACAAGAAATACGGATATACTACATTTCTGATGCGAAAAAAAAAATCTTGTACATCTGTACATTTTCATTATCCTCTAGCAAATGCTACAAGCGCACGCACACACACGCACGCACGCACGCACGCACGCACACCACCACCTCCATCACCAAAAACAACAACAAAATGTTTCTCGTACACACCTCTGAAAAAAGTTCTTTTACGATATGGATGTATACATCATTATTGCAATTATTATTGGTGCAGATATGTCGGCATCACTGATAAAACTATTTACCACTGTCAGAAGTTGAACCACTGTGTGCGTGCACACACACACACACACACACACACACACACACACACACAATGTTTCCAGCTGTTTCACAGTCTACAGTATTCACTGTGACAAGCTACATGTATATTGTATGACTGTATACACGACTAGAAGATGTAAGTACTTCCTGGTGGTGTAGTGCGGGCGGCGCGAGCTGTTGGTGTAGGACAGGGACAGTGCTGCTCACTTCACATCCTCCATCAGGCGCCGTCAGGGTTGTTGTAGTCAACGAGCGTCTGACTTGACTGACGGTGTGAGTTCTAAATGTGACTGTTGCCCAAAACAAAACTCGTGATCTGCTGACCATGACTAGTCATCAAATGGTTACCCGGTGTGTCGCTGTGTATTTCTTGATGACCGTCAGTTCCGTCTCGTCGTCTGGTAAGTAATTAGTACTAACTACAGCTGTCACCTTAAGTATCTGTTGATGAAGTGACAATGTGCCCGTAAAGAATTTCTCATCAGTTTGTCTTGCTATTCGTGCATGTTTCTGTTTCTCTGAATGCGCTTGTATCTGTGTGTGTGGGGGAGGGGGGGAGGCGGAGTGAGCGAGTTAATAGGTGTGCATGTATATGCATGTATGAAGGTTGTTTGATGTAAGTGTATTTTATTAAATAAATCGCATTATCGTGTAAACTTCATTTGTCCATGAAAAATAATAGTAATAATTAATACATTATCTATAAAACATTATAAATAAACATTGAATCATGTTTTATTACAAAAATAATGCATGTTAATTAAGTCTATTTTAACTTGCTTGAAACTGAAAATTTTACCCAAAAAGAGAGTGACTCTCAATAGACTTTCTCTCCCCCTTGCTCTCCTTATCTCTCAGACACCTACTACCATGCTTTTCATTAAGCAAAAGAGAACTCGTGTCGTAGCAGTTGTGTAAGAAAGTGTTGTAAGTGTTAGGCATCAAGTCCGTCAGATGTACTGTTTACATGCGCGCATATTGACGGTAGAATATTTATTTGCGTATGACACGAAAGATAAATTAGTTATAAATAAGACCCTGACATCTGTAAATAGTTTAGTTCTTCACAGTAGGGCTAGAGTAGTTTACTACACTGTCTAACAGTGAAACCCTTCATTCAGAACATTGAGGTCACTAAAACACGTGACTGGCATTTGCACACACAGACGTTAGTTTATGCATCCGCCAAACATATGCTGACACACACTTATGCACGAGCGTGCACGCAGGTATGAAATGATTTTCTGTACTATTGTACACTATAGGGTGGACTGTAGCAATCATTGTTTATTACAGATTGTCAAGACTCATGGAAGATATGCTTTGATCACATAACCAGGAACTTGAGTTTATGCTACAAGCAAGATTATCAAGGCGGTTGCAAGAAAACTTGCGGATTATGTGGAGGTAAGTAAACATCCCCCATGAACATTACCAGGACCATGGCTTTCGCCCCAAGCACCTAGTGTAGACATCGTTGTCTTGTCTTTCATGTAACTCCAGAGTTTCCCCCTCAAAACTAACTTCTCGTCACTCACTGGTATGTAAGGCCATCATGCAGCCTCACTGATGGTCGTACAAACAGCGATAACAGTTCACCTCATGACACTTCGACACATCTCTTCATCTGTGAGATCAATATCGACCCATTCTGTAAACTAAAGGCGAATGAAAGGCAATCTGTTTAATTCGTTCTGTTCCTTATCTCGTCGCTATATACATATACACCATAAGCTGTTTATAATTTCTGCTACAGTGTCATTGATCTAGATTAATGAGTCCCTCAATAGTCGAAGTTTGATTTTCTGTTGAAGTTGTATAGATACGACAACCAACACAAAGGTTTTGAGAAAACAAGAAAAAAATCAACAGTAACGTATGTACTTATGGACCACCTGGTACTTATCAAGCAAGTATATGACTGGATAGCTTTGTTCAGAAATGTGACCGTGTAGATGCAATGATAGATGAAATAAATGGACGGCTGATGCACTTGGCAACTTAGCCCATCCCTTTATCTGTGAGACCAACGTCTTCCTTTTCAAAAAAAAGTGTAAGGGGATTAAATCATTGTATCTTCCTTGTTTTTTCTTTCCTGTATAACTGCACAATAGTTCTAGTCCAGTCTATTTTAGACTGGTGCTACACTGTTTTCTCTTTTTCATCAAAAGCTAACCAGAACTGACAGTATTGACTGACCAACACTTTTCTTTCATTTCCCTCATCGACAGCTAATGTAGTTCAGCTTGTGTTCTTGACCGTTAGAAAGATTTGCATGGTCACAATAACCCGAGCTTAAGTGAGGAGCCAGCCAGTAACGGTAGCCTAGCATAGCACCTTTCCATTGATAAGCCACTTAGTATATGATTCACCTAACTGACCAGCATACTCAAAATTCATAAATAGACACGTGTTGTCTAGTCAAATTTGCAGAGATAAATCCCACAACAAAATCGACAAACATAAAAAAATCGAAGAAAGAAGAAGGAAGCTGCAGAGAGACACGTGTATTTAACCAAATGATTAAATAAAATATAATAATTCTAAATATTTCTTTGATTTTATTCTGAAAGAAACTGAACAGAAAAAGTGAAAATCTGAAAGGGAATGTGTCAGTAGACAATACCTGGCCTTGTTATTTATATCGTTTGCTACTCTCAAATTATGAAGTCTATAAATAAAGATATTAACTAATTCTACACCATCATATGTGACATGATAATTTCGTACCTTTCAAAGAATTTTGTGTTCTCTTCAGTTAGATTAATTTCGATAATCAACAAAATTACCCTATGGCACTGAGTTATTGTAAAAAGCTTCCTCCGATAAATTAACGGATGGTGAAAAGGTTCCAGACTCTATAGCGACCATTAATGGTGAGAAAAAGATGCTGTCTATGCCTACCAGTTGTTTAATAATGGGAGGTTTACATGTTTGGTAATCACTTCCTTATGAGTACGAGTCCAAAGTAAAGCTGTTACAGCCCTAAGCATCTGTACTGGTTGGTACAATATTGACCAGAGCTGTTGCTGTTGGTTGATTTCTGTTGGTGAGTTTGTTGCCCTGAACAAGTATTGCTACTTGAAAGGGTGTTCTACTTACTACTGCTACTTCCAAATGTTCGAAAATTGAAAATGTACAAGGATATATAATTCACACTAGTTTTTTTCAAACTGGCAAAAACTTTATTTTCGCTAGGGTCTTTGCCGCATGGAGGTTTTTAAGCGCATTCAGAGAAAAAGAAACATACACGAATAGCAAGACAACTGATGAAAATTAGTACATTGTCACTTCAAATTTCTACATAGTCTAAGATCTTGTAATTTTAACGCTTTATTCTTTTCTTAAAAACATGGGTCTTTTTCCCTCATGGACACCTGTCTCTTTCTGCGTGGTCAAGTTTGAATGTGCTTTACAGGTGGAAGTAGGGTAGTGGTGCGGACTTCTCTAGAGGTAGGTCAATCTGTCCACCCCTGACATATGTATCTCGATGGCAGTAGGTAAATCTGTCCCCCTGTGAAACGTATCTCAATTGGGCCAGTCTTCTCTAGCGACTTTCTCACCTGTCCTCTAAGCTTCACCGAACGCCGCTGTTCTTGTTTGACCACTTAAGGTTGCCTGTCTCTCTAAAACTTAAACACGAGGCCTTTTAATTACTTTAATGCTATCTGGCTGCACACGCGTTGTCTGTTTAGTCCAGACTTTGTGGGGGATTTTCATTATCAGGTTATTCAAGACAAACCTGAAATGCGCAGGTAATGTTCTGTGGAACAACTGGAATCCAGTCTATATCTATTTAATTCAGGCAGGAGGCCTGTATCAAAGATCTGTATCAAAACTTGTGATCGCTTGCAGCCATCGAACCTATCCACCCATTAGTAAAAATCAAAAATAGCTCGTTATCACCTGTTACTTAATTGTTAGTCAAATATTTTCCCAGTGAAATAAAACATCAATCCCAATCTTTGTATACATAGTTTAATTTCTCGACCCAAGCTTTTTTTGTAGTGCCATTGTTTTGTACTGATGTAGTGTTCTAGATTGTTTTCCTTAGATCAAAGGCTATATGTAACAAAACCGTAAACAACTTTGCTTATTCTATTACACTCGTAAATAAAGATTTGTCATTTTGTATTTTATACGCTCTCTGCCTCTCTCATTTATCATGTCCTTTCCCTTTCTCTTTTCGTCTTTTTCTATCGTGTAACAGCGATAATCACATAATTCCTGTTAGACACAGTAATGTAATCTTTATCCCTAACTGTTGAGTTTGTATTTTTTAAAGAGAATCAGGATTCTCCTGAAATTACAAGTCATTCAGTAAGTAGCCATTTTCCACTTGGAACCAAACAAGTCAACTCTTAGATTATGAGTTTATAAATAAAGATTATTATGGAGTAAACAGTTCACGATAACAATCAACTTCTTCAGTTCATTTATTGGATTTCGAAGAACTACTTGATAGTTTTGTTGAAATAGTTTAATCACATTTGTATACTATATAATAATAATAATAATAATAATAATAATAATAATAATAATAATAATAATAATAATAAATGAAGATTTGTATAGCGCATATTCACACTCATAGACAGCATGCTCTTAGCGCTTAAAAACAAGGAAGAGACATGGACTAAATGGACAGAACACGAGGGACGGAAGAATAAACAACATTACTGACGAAAAACAGAAAACAAAGATAGAAAACACAAAAAGACACCAAGTTACAAGAACAGAGAATATAGTGATTCTGCAGAGAAAGATGGGTAGAAAAGTAGCAAGAGCAGAAGGGGGGGAGGGTAAGAAGGACGAGCATTGTGTGGACTGTGTTAGGAGTAATGCTCAAGGAAGAGGTGCGTTTTCAGTGCAGATTTGAAGTCTCCTTTGATGACAACTGGCTAAACAATTTTAAAAATTTACTTAAAGGCAATTAATTATTAATTAGCTTTGTTCCATTATCCTTTAGCATATGCTGTGCTCGCGTACGCACACACACACACACACACACACACACAGACATCACCAACAAGAACAAGAACCAAATGTTTCCCATCAGTAAAATTATGATTTTTACATCAAGAGGGGTTTTCAATATCAATATACCGTCAAAATCTTTCCTGACTTCTGTCCAGCAAAAATATTTTAAAACTTTCGAAGCTTGGGACAAAAATCCTTACTAAAACAAATAATACAAACAAAACCGTCTGTTAAGAAGATTAACCTGATAATCGCATTTAAATTTTATCATATATATATATATATATAACAGTTTGTATGCTTGGCTGATCATAATGACCGTCGCTGTCATAAGGCATTTTACCGACTGTCCCTTATCTCTTTTAAAGTGCCCTGAGCTCGCTTTCATGTGGGGTAATGAGCTGCAAACATCCTTTTATTAGTACTGTTTATATGCACACCTCTGAAATATGGATGTATACATCATTATTACAATTAATATTGATTTAGATGTGTCTGCTTCACTGATAAAGCTGTATTCACCACTGTCAGAAGTTGAATCACTGTGTGTATATATATATATATCAGTGTTATCAGCTGTTTCACATTAGGCAGGGTGAACTGTTACAAGTTACATGTATATTGTAATCCTGTATACACGTCTAGACGATGTACTTCCTGGTCGCTTAGTATCTGTTGATGAAGTGACAATGTACCCGTAAACAACTTCCCCATCAGTTTGTCTTGATATTCGCGTATTTTTCTGTTTCTCCAAATGTGCTTGAATCTGTGTGTGTGTGCCGGGGGGGGGGGTGAATTGCATGTGCATGTAGGTTATTAAATGTAAGTATAATTCATCAAATAAATCGCATTCTCGTGTATACTTCATTTGTCCTTGAAGAATAATAGCAATAATTAATATATTGTGTATGAAACTTTATGATAATAAAAATTGAGTCTCACTTTATAAACAAAAACATGTTAATTTAATCTATTAACTTGCTTGAAACTGAAAAGTTTATGTAAAAAGAGACTGCCTCAATAGACTCTCTGTCTAACTCTCAAACACCTTCAAGCACACCTTTTATTAAGCGAAGGGGAACTCGTGTCATACCAGTTGTGTAAGAAAGTGTTGTAAGTGTTAGGCATCAAGTCCATCAGATGTACTGTTAACATGCGCGTATGCTGATGGTAGAATATTTATTTGCACATGATGCTTAAGAGAAATTAGTTATAAATAAGACAATGACATCTGTAAATAGCTTAGTTCTTCACAGTAGGGCTAGAGTAGTTTACTACACTGTTTAACAGTGAAACCCTTCATTCAGAACACTGAGGTCACTAAAACACGTGACTGGCATTTGCACACACAGACGTTACTTTATGCATCCGCCAAACATATGCTGACACACACTTATGCACGAGCGTCCACGCAGGTATGAAATGATTTTTCTGTACCATTTCACACTATAGGGTGGACTGTAGTCATCATTGTTTGTTACAGATTGTCAAGACACATGGGAGATATGCTTTGATTACATAACCAGGGACTTGAAATTATGCGACAGGCAAGAATATAAAGGCGGTTGTAAGAAAACTTGCGGATTATGTGGAGGTAAGTAAACATCCCCCATGAACATTACCAGGGCCGTGGCTTTCACCACAAAAACCTAGTGTAGACATCGTTGTCTTGTCTTTCATCTGTGAGATCAATATCCACCCATCATGTAAAATAAAGGAGAACAAAAGGAAATCTGTGCAACTCGTTTCTTATCTCTTCGCTATATTTCTACACAATAATCACACATAACCCTTTTATAATTTTCTGCTGCAGTGTCTGTAAATCGCTTTTTTTCTTCTTTTACTTTGAACTGAACATCGTGGTTTTGTTGACTTACCATGCCAAGCATCCAATAATGGACGGTAGCCCTGATGAACACTTTCCGTTGGTTACTATTACTAACTGCTACTTTAGTCTAGGGCTTGCATTCATGTTCATCAACAACCTTTTTAAGGCGTAACTGCACTAACTCCGGTGGAGAAACCGGCAAACAAACCAACTCGAGATGAGTCAGTAGTCGGAGCTTGATTTTTGCGGTTAAAGCTTCATAGATACTACAACCAAAGCGAAGACTGTGAGGCAACAAGAAAGAAGCATTAGTAATGTTTGTACTTATGGACCAGCTGGTACTTATGAAGCAACTATAAAACGGGATAGCTTTGTTCAGAAATTAATTAAACAGTTATACACCATCATATTGAACTGATTATTTAATACATTTCAAAGAACTCTGTGTTCTTTTCGGTTAGATGAATTACGATAATCACCATAATTACCGTATGGCACTCAAAGAACTGTTAGTTAAATTCTGTTGATGAGTTGATTGTTCTCCACGTGCATTGGCACCAGAGAGTATTGTTGTACTAACTGCTGTTATTTCAAAATGTTTGACTATTGAAAATTAACGGGATAAATACTTCAATAGTTTTCAAACTGGCAACAATTTTTATTTTACTAGAATCTTGGCCGCATAGAGACTGGCGTTAAACAAAGAAGATATAAGAAATATCACCAGTCAAGAGAAAAAAATCCTTCTGTCCGTCACATATACTTACCAACTTTCTGACTGTTCTGTTTTTTTCTAGTCGTAAAAGTTATTAATCAATGCACTGACACACGCGCAAGTATTAGGAGGTCAAGTCTTAATAATTATGCCAAACCCCTATAATTATGAGTTTGCTTACACAAACCAAACATTTAACGCTTGTCAGTGATGTAATCTCTGGATTTTGATTATTTTTACGCCGGACATTGTACAGAGAAGCCCTTTACTTGGTCTGAGCTAGTGAGGAAATGAGAGAGTGTCTACTTTCACACTTTCAATGACAAGATATGTAAAGTGATTGAGAGTTCACGTGTTTGCTTTGTTGTTTTGTTTCGGGATTCAGGGTGTTCAGACATCCTCAGTGATTGTTCCAAGAGCAACTGTCAACAGAACGGTTGGAAAATATTCTGCAGGAAGACATGTAAAGCGTGTGTAGACCAGGTTACAGGAGGTCATGTGACTGGTGAAACTGCGACATCCACAACCACGACAACTTCTGCAAGTACGAAATAAATTCGTCTTTCTCTTTACATTTTGTTTTTAGATCGGTTTTTTAAATTTTAATCTTACCCATCTCCCTGCTGTTTGTTTCAATTACTCGGTTTTGTTGTTGGTTTTTGTTTTTCTTTTTTAAACACCAGCTAATAGACCTAGCCATTGAGAATCCTTATATCCGACACTGACTGTAGCTACAGAACTGAAATCACTATTTCATTTTCAAGTTCAAACTTTAATGTCGGCTGTAGGATTTAGTACTCGTATGTTTTGTTGAAAACTCGATGAGTTCAGTTCAATCGCAGATGTTGAGTGAATTAATCTGGAAATCTATCAGCTTCTCTCCCCCCCCAGGCTACCCTCCTCACACAAAGTAACAATGTTCTGACAAAGCTTCAATCCTAGATTAATTTAACTAAATGGCGAAAAACCATCAGAAAAGTAATGCTACTAAAATCTGGAAAAAAGACAAAACCTAATCACCCCATTTCCAAAAACCCATTTAAGTTCTCAATCGTTAAGAGAAGCACAAGTCCGTAAACTTGTAGGTGTGACTAGTGATAACATCATGTCACGGTCCAGCGTGTCTCAGCCACAAACAAACTTTTATCAAAGACAGCCTATCTCCTCTCAATAAACACTACAATATAATCACCACTCTAAGAAACTCTTGCTCACAGCCTAAGTTTAATCGGGAGACGGTCGGTTTGACTATTTGCCAATTCCACCATCAGCTGGTTTGACAAAAGCACAAAGTAGATTCGACCAAATCATTATCTTGGCGATAATTCGGCCACGAAACAAGTGAATTTTAATTTGTTATAATTTGTTGTCTATGGTCAACGAACTTACATCTTCCTCTGTGTGTGTGTGTGTGCGTGTGTGTGTGTGTGTGTGTGTGTGTGTGTGTGTGTGTGTGTGTGTTTTCTTTTTATTCTACATACGGAATCTCAGACACTGTTTAAAAATTTAGAAAATGAATTCAGAGTACTATTTTCTGACAGTTTGGGCTAAATTTAGAGTTGGTATATGCAATATTACAGTTCATTATTTTCGATATAGAAGACACACTGCATATGACCGGGTATGTTCATTATGTAGAATAAATGAGATGAAACATGTTCATTGTGGCTAAACTTGTTGACGACTCGAGGCAGCAAAACTGTCTACATTTTGTTTGAAATGTGGAGGTTTATCCTCAGCATTCTTCATCTGTTCTTTCTGATGACTTCTTCGATGACAAGCAATTGCAGATCTAAACTCTAAATCTTCGGCGGTGAAACGTGTGGCCAGTCTCCTCAGACACATCTGGTCTCCAGTTTTCTTCTGTCACCAGGACTTTAAAAAAAACAACAATTTATGCAGTTATTTTAATTTCATAGACTCGTTGGATAATGAAGTACCGTATTCTTGAAGTTATTTATCAGATAACACTACAATTTTGTATTATTATTATTCCCTTTTCTTTGCGTTATCCCTTTTTCTTTCCTGTCGTCTTGGTTGGTTTCTTTAATTTCTCCCTATCATGATTATTGTTGTTATAATTAGTATCATTTGTATCATTTGTTAAGCGCCATGAGCCTGCTCTTAGGGCTGGGATATGGCGCTATAAAAATAACCTTTAGTATAGTAGTAGTAGTATCGTTTGCTTCCCCTTCAATGAGGCGACGGTACTTGAATGAGTAAACAATCAATCTCAATCTGGCCACCTCTTATATTTCTCTCAATGGCGGTAGATCCGACTGACCACCTATGACATATCTATTTTAATGGAGTCATTCTGCTCTACCTACGTTCACACCTGCCCTCTGGCGGCAGGCGACATTCCGGTGGATTTTTATTAAACGACGATGTTCGTGCTTGACAGCCGTATGTCTGTAAAACGTGTACACGAGGACTTTTTAATTACTATGTGCTCTCTGGCTATGAGTAACAAAAGGGTAAGAACCTGCGAATTGAAAGAAGTAGTCAAAACATAATTTATCTTTCTCTCTCTCTCTCTGTTTCTCTCCTTTTTTCTGTCGTGTCTCATTGTACCATTGTCTCGTTCGTTGAAATAAACTTGCTAATCAATGTTGATATTTATTTGATCTTCCACGATTTACAATCTCTCGTCAAAAATAATATTCTGAATAAAATTCGTTTCGTTACAAATTGCAAAAAGCATATCTTTTAACTTTGAAACTAAAAAATAATACTATTTATTAGCATTATTGTCATGTGACAGCCTCTTGGGGAGAATGGGGGACCTGGTCAGAATGCAGCGCCACCTGTGGAAATGTAACTAGGTCACGGAGGCGTACGTGCAGCACCACACAAGCCACATGCCCAGGGGAGGCTACAGAGACCATAACCTGTAACAACCCACCGTGCTGCGGTAACCTCACATATGGTTTTCATCAGACTTTTAATTGCTAGCGGTAATCATTTATAGCACCAGGACTGGCTCATGTGACATTAAACATTTTACTGTCAAGAGGAGTTGTATCATGGCTCTAATCTCATAGTCCTAGAGACGTCAGCAGTGTACTTACGTAATTACATTTAACTTGCTAGGGTCACACCCACTGATTAATCTGAGCCGGTATGTTAATGAGGCGTATCTGCGTATGGATGTTATGATTACATAATCCCTCTGTGCTTGGCGATGATAGTAAGCGTGTATCTCGAGAACGAAAGGAGAGCATTCACTCAGATTTGTAGAGATTGTAGTTTGTAGTAACCTCTATCATATCATTGCAAATTATTCCTTCCCTGGTCCTTTCAGTCAACAATGAGAAAAGCCAAAAGAATAACTGTCAGACCACATCACTCAGCAGCTCAGTTCTGTTGTTATAGTTCCTCAAAATGGACGGTGGAGCAGCTGGGACAGCTGGTCATCATGTTCTCGACCTTGTGGTAAAGGAACACGTGCAAGGTCAAGGACGTGCTATGGACGCAACGCCTGTGGACAACCTTGTGAGGGAAACGAGTTTGAAGAACAATACTGCAACGAGCATGTGTGTCCAGGTAAATGCAAGCATCTTTAGCCTGATAACTTCTAACTTCTTGCCTGAAATGATTATTGTATGTGAGTAGAACAGAATCTGAGAATAACAGCCTGAGTGTATGTATTGATAAATACCTGTCAACCTAATGAACATTCAATGCTTTCACATCTGTGTTCAGTATTGTTAGCGAAGGATGAAAATGGTGGAGGAAGATGTGTTTGTCTTTATCCTGGAGTTGTACTCGTCTTTGCAGTATTCAGTCCATCGTTTAGTACAGCAGCGGTCTCTATGATATGATGACCAACTATATCTTCGATACCTCGAGCTTCTTTCCTTTCTACCTTGGAGAGGTTCTTAAGTCACTGGATACATTTTAGTTGTTACCTTGTGCACGTTTCACTCTTATGATGTAGTTCTAATATTTCTGCTTTTCTTTTTCTTTTCACTTATGGTTGTATCTGTATTTTGCTGTTGATACCGGGCTGCTCTGTGTTTAAAAGATTCCTTTAACAAAGGTCTTTTTCTTTGCTTCCCAAGCATCTCTTTAGCAAGAAAGAGTACTACTTCAGGTATTTACGGCAAGGATATCTTTTTTCGTAATCCAGTGTCTGAGGCGTCAACTTTACATCCAACTTGGCACTTATCAATCTTTACAATCTCTACATTTCTAAGCTTCTCCATGTCAGAGGGATTGCGGCGCTGCTGTTGTCAGGTTCTCACTACAAAGTGTGATGACCAAACAGTTTCTGTATCGACAAATTGAACTAATGTAGATTGAAAGGAAGTACTTTAGTGTGAAATATGTCTCACAATACTTACCCCGTGCGACATTTCAATAGTTAAACAAAGAACAACAATGACTTGCTCTACCAAAAGGCCTCAAGGAAGGAACGAGGTTTGAACGCACGTTCAGTACGAGTAGTCCCAGCAAACCATCAGGTCGTCTGCTACTGTAAGTGACCTTGTGCCACCCACTACCTGACCGTTACCATGATGCTGTCTGATCTGCATCACATTGTCAGAGATAGAAAACCACTCAGGCACATCACCTCATTCTTTATTGCTCCTCCGCTCAAAACGTTCGTCTCTCCTTCCCCATTACCTAAAATAATCTGTCAACCTCAAAAATTTAGAGAGGGAAGATAAAGATAGTACAGCAAGTTCAAGAGTACAAGTCTTGTTGGCATTTGATGTGCTCCGCTATGTGAGGAGATATAAGATGACCGCGTGATTTTCTCTTCACTCAGATCGTCTACCTCTCGTTTCCCCTTATCTACAATTAACTGTCAAACTCAACAAGTTACGGAGGGGACAACAAGAGAACAGCAGGTGTAAGAGTATAAGTGCTTCACTATGTCATTGCACTTACACCTCGCATGCCAGTTATTTTACACAAATACGACTTTTGTTATATATTATATTGCCTAATACCGTAGTTTACTTGCATGTTGATTTGAGTGTTTGTTAGTGGAAAAGACGAACAAGACATTTATTCAATTTTCGCTCAAAACTTCAAAGAAGAGTGTTATAATTATGGATTATTGTAATCATGGAATATTGCAGTTTGGGGAGATTGGAGCCGCTGGACATGCAGTGTCACCTGTGGAAGAGGAACACAGTCCAGGACACGTACCTGTACTCCGCCATCCGCCAGGTGTTCAGGTTCATCAAGTGAAACTCAAGTTTGCTCGAATCCACCGTGTTGCGGTAATGTTTGCACCTTTTGGTTACTGTTGTCTTGTCACTGGTCAGGCTTGTAAGTCCCCAATAGTGTCACTCACTTCTAGCAGTAAGTCTCTCAGACGTTAACAAAACTATTCACCTGATGAACTGAGACCGTCTATCGCTTACAAACCTTAAAAGTGTAGAAGCAAGTTAGTCTACCTTTAAAATAGTTTTTCCTCATCATCTCATCACATAATGCATCACATTAGACGAGTACGTCATCGAAGGTAAACTGTCTGCAAGAAAGACAACATCATCATCTGATGACTTGCTTAGACTAGTGACACCAGTCGATGTCATCACTGGAAATCGCTGACTGACGATTATAACTAAAATCCTCATAACCAATATTGAAAAGATAAAGAAAAATACATATCACATCAGTAGATCAGCTGTGTCGAACCTTGATGTAACATACGCTAATTATAAAGTAAGTTAAAAAATACATTCAGGCTACCTTTCTTAATTAAAACTTAAATAGTGAACGCTGCGGAGTGGTCCCTATTATCTTGTAGGGAAATAAATCATATTAAAATGCTTATTTTCTAGGATATTATCAATAGAGACATTGGGTGCAAAAAAGCAATACTCTTCTTTTGTCTATCTTATTTCTCTCTCTCTCTCTTCAGTTATGACCAATATGGTAACGATTACACTTAGGTTAGTTGCCCGGAAATTATTTAAAAAACTGTATAATATCGTTCTTTCTGTATAATATAAACAGATGCTTTACTCAAAGCAGCTTCCTCTCTGACATATTTTACTTGTGAACTTTTGACCTGTCTCTATCGACACATTTGACAACAACCTAGTACTGACCGTTGCTGTCGTCTGCTGTCCACATCATTTAGCAACTTAGTTCTGTTGTTACAGTTTCTAGAAATGGACGGTGGAGCAGCTGGAGCATCTGGTCTCCATGTTCTCTGTCTTGTGGTAAAGGAACACGAACAAGGTCAAGGACGTGTACTGGAGCCAGCACCTGTGGACAACCTTGTGACGGGAACAGTTCTACAGATGAATCCTGCAACGAGTATCTGTGTCCAAGTAAGTACAAGTGACAGTATCTTTAGTCTGATACCTTAGTTTACAGGTCTTAATGATGACCTGTAGTCAATTTCTTTTGGTTCGTGAGAACGTGTGTCCGTTAGAGATAGTGTGTGTGTGTGTGTGTGTGTGTGTGTGTGTGTGTGTTGTAAAATAAATATTGTGCATCCTGTGTAGAAAGGGATTTGAGTGAAACAGTCTGGGTTTATCTACTTACACTTGCCCGTGTAATTACTGCACAATTCGATGTGTTCAAAATTCTTTTAGAACAAAACAGGACTTTCTGGGGACCTGTTACCATCTCGACAACTAATGTTAATGATTCATCCTCGAAATTTCTAGTAAAAAAAAACACAGACATTAGGATTGTAGATGGATACGTTCACGTTGTCAAGGCTACAGCTAATAGGAGAACTGGGACTATGTTTTACTGAGAACTATCTGTGGACAAATCGGACTTCACGAGGTAAACCTGTTTCTGATGAGCGTGATGTTTGTAGGTGTGTATCTACAAACCATATTTTGGGAAACAGTACCTTTCACTGAGATTTAAACGGGCAAAAACTGCACCAACAAGACTTGTAATTCACAGTGAGCCTAAAGGTGTCAGGCGGTTAGTTTGTTGTTCCTCCACATTTATTACTTATGTGTCAAAGTTTAGTATCATCGTCTGTACAATATGATTTAACCCCACCTGAATCCGTTAATCTCATACACACGTCTATCTTAGGTTCACCTGACATGGCCTCCCTGACCATCTTCAATTACAGCAACTACCATAACTTCAGATGTCTTGTCGATACCGAATATGCAGAGGAGTTTGAACTCTTCAAGATTACAAGTAATGGCACACAGATAACAAGAAATTTGACATCTGATACAAACTATGTCGACTTTAAACTTGAGAATATACAATGTGACGACGCGGGAATCTACTACTGCACAGCGAGAAAAGGGACAAAGACAGCAAACTCGACTTCTGTACAACTTAACATACCGTGTGGGTAAGACACTGACTTTATAGCTTTTTTCTGCTGAGCTCACTCTAGAAAACTGACATTTAAATGAAAAAAAACTTTGCGTTTCTGTAATTAAATCTCTGACAATTAAATAACATCTGACATTTAAAAAGAGAACCTTCAACACTCTTCAACTCCCTCCTGACCTCTGTCCATTCTCTGTCTGTCTGTCTGTCTGTCTGTCTGTCTGTCTGTCTGTCTGTCTGTCTGTCTGTCTGTCTGTCTGTCTGTCTGTCTGTCTGTCTGTCGCCCTCTATACACCATTTCCCAAATATGTCTTTAAACATGTAGACACATAGTGCACCTAACATTCTGCATCTTGCACTCGAGTTGTCTAGTTCACTACATTATCAGCAAATGTTGTCTTGTTGGCCAAACAGCTTAGAAGAAAATTTTCACTTACAAATTCCACGAAAACTTCCTGGATGTTAGACGATTCTCAATATTCACAAATGTTTAATTATTTTAATATACAGGCTCTCCGCGGCGGGCTCCTGGCACCTCAACATTACCTGAACAAATTGAGGTGATGGAAGGGTTAAAAGGTCGATACACCTTTGCGCTGATCGCTCACCCAGTTCCAGCGATGGAGAATATAAATTATCTTAGAGAAGACACTGTGTCCTCTTTAAATGAGGAACCAGTCAGATCCAGTTTTATAACAGGGGATTGCCAGCAGAATACGCCCGATCTTCACCTGGTTACCTGCACCTTGTACATAGCAGACGCCTCACGTGAAGACACTGGACTGTACAGTCTCATGGTCAGGAACTCAAAAGGACTCATGAATGTGACCTTTCAGCTCACAGTCATCGGTACGTTGATGTACTTTTGCATTTTTCTTAGCTCCTCCCCCTCCTCCTCCTCATCATCATCATCGTCGTCATCTTAATTTTATTTATAATTTTATGAAATAGAATGATGCAATGTTCATTTTATGGACAGAGTGTACAGACAACCTCACTGACTGCCCTCGTCTCGCCAGCCGCTGTGGTGAAAGTTTTGTGCAAGAACTTTGTCGCAAGACCTGCTCAGGATGTGAACAGAAGATAGACAGTGATGCTGCAAGTATGATCACATCCTTCTTTTTATTTCTTTCCCTTCTCTCTCTCTTTCTCTTCTATCCTCTTCTCTTTCTTTCTCTAAAATTACTTTCCTTTATTCTCACTCTCTATTTACATCTCTTCCTGTTTTTTTTTCTTTTTGTTTGTTCTTTTTTTCACATCCTGTTGTCATACTCTCTACTATATAGGTCTCTATACTAAACTTTGTCATAAAGCTTTCTCATCTTGTTTATTCTCTTTCCTATAAACATCTCTATACTATACTCTGTCATGCAGCATTCTCGTATTATTTCTGCTCGATTTCTCTGTTCTAAACAAATCACAAAAGAAAGAAAGTTTCACACAGAAGAGAAAGTGATTATCAGAAAAAGAAATAAACTTATGAAACTGGTTAATTTCAGGGGGAATTATGTAGACAGTCAATGTATCAAACATTTCAAATCATACTGCCTATAAGTTTATCAACTGAATTATACGATGCTCTTTTTCTGGTTTAAAACATGTCATGTTAATAAAATTACCAGTAGACACTACCGAAGTCTTGTAAATAACTTTATTTACCAGAGTGATTGTAAACACCGTCGGCCCCGGAGAGGCCGAAATCCGGTTAAACGGTGAACGACTGAAAGAGTTCAGTCCTTCAAATACCTCGGTGGGACCATCACCAACGCACTCTAACGAATATCCAAGGAAAGAGTAGTCATACTGTTTCCTAGGAGTTTAAGTTTCCTAGATATAAGACCGATATTTATAGACTTCAATATTGCATGAGCTTTATTTGCTGGCTGGCCAAGTGGACATTGTACAAGTATTAGAGATAAATACCAGGCTTAAGCAATGAGGTCAGTTATCATTCCTTGAAGTTAATTAATAATTGATAAGATTTCGCGCCGAAAGTGAGCAAAAGTACTAAGCGTTCAAGATAACAATTCCAGAATATTCTATGTTCGGTCTGTCGTGGCTGAAAGTGTGATCATAGAAAAATTCAGCTTCGTGAGCATCTTTATAGTTGGTAACCAGCCACATTTCGTGTTTTGCTGAAAGCTGATAACTGATAACAGGACTGCAGCTCGAAGATAAGATAACTCGTACTTCACGCTGAATGTCGGATCCGTGTTTGCTTCACATTTTCCGAATTTTAATATTTATAAGACACATCCTTGACATTCTTCTTGGCTAAAGATGTCTGATGGCAAGCAAAGATATAACTGATCTACAAACGTGAGTATTTATCGTCTGTTCTTTTCACCCACAAAACGTGCATTTGGTATTGTGATTAATTTTATCATGTTTATACCATGATGTCATGTTTAGGCATGATAGTTTTAGCTGAGTGCGTTAATTAAGTACGCACACTCTATATTTATATTTCTGACTTACCGTCCACAAGATGGATGTATGTTGACTTTAGTTCCTTTACAGCATGCCTATAAACATGTTTTAGGGCTTTAGAAATTACTGTTTGAAAGGTCTGAATTTGAAAGACAGAAAGACAAGAAGACAGATGAACAAACAATTGTTACCCAAAAGGAAACCTGTCTGAATTTTAGGACCTGCTGAGACAAGTACAACAGGCATGCACTAAGTTCACAGGAAATGGTGAGGCAAATGGGTGAAGTAAATAGTAATACAGATTAGATAAAACAGGTTAGTGGTAAGTTTTTGGGTTTAGATTTTTTTCTCATCAGAAGACCGCCTGTCTTTACGGTATCCATTGTTACAGAGCCGTCAACATTTGTTGACAGACTTCTCCACCTTCTGGTCCTGTTTTTGTGGTGCACCTGGTTATCACCGTGCTTAGAGGTTCAACGCTTAGAGGTAAGAGTGACAACAGTTGAACTGCTACGACCTCCAGTGTACCGAATGATGGTTGTGGCTGTACTCATTGTGGAGTTGTTCATGAGGTTGGTTTTATGCTCCTATTAGGGAGTGAGGCAGCCTCAGTATCCGTCCTCGCATTCGACGTATGTAAAACGCACCCACGCGCGCGCGCGCACACACACACACACACCTTACAATTATCTCGATGACTAATAAGTTAAATAATCTGTTTGATAGACTAGCCACTGCCAGGCTTTAGAGTTGAGGATGATAAATGTAGGACTATTAGTAACAATTAATAACTTCCTTATGAATTCTCATCCCCGCCAATTTCATTTTCATTTTATATCTGTTGATAAGTCATTTCTACCTCTTTATACCTCCACAGAAAAACTGTAGCTGGAGACCTCGCTACCAGACAAAAAGTTTATCCCTGTAGCCGATAGACTAGGAGCCACGTGACTTTGTTATATTGAAGGGCAGAGAGCAGGTAGGCAACCGTAAGGGTCTTAGAATGACAGGGAGGGTGAGACTACCAGTGGACAAAAACTACAAGATTATAATTTATTGATCACGAATCGTTTTTTTTTTGTACAACAAAATTTTATTAATTCCACTACAAACAAATAAATACAAATGTCTGCGTGCTATCATTAACATAAATACCTACTGATGCAGTAGAACTACTTAACTTTAACATCGGAAGCTGGCATCCTTCCTCCAGCTCACATCTCCCCCCACCTCCAGCTTCAACGTGTCTGACTGCTGTCGCTATATTGCTGCTTCTGTCTGTCCCCCAGTTGAAAGGGGAAAAAGATCCATGTGTTTCCCTGTTTTTACACACAATTCACAGATGTAACTTTCAAACATGAGCATCCTTGGTTTTCCATCCATTGACTGATCAATCCTAAACGAGCTCCTGGTCATGTGGTTAATCGATGTCTCGCCTTATGTTGTTACTTGCATCATGCGAGATTTCTGTGAGCTACATTTATATATCTCAATATGCATGTGCGTGTCTGTTTGCACTCGCGTGTGTGTCTGAGAGAGAGAAAACGTGTCTCTTTCAATATGTGCTCTGGCTTATGTTCGTGTTTCCGTACTTCATCAGTTTACCTGTTTTTGATTTTTTGAGAAAAGGGAACAAAATAATAGGAGAGAAAAAGAGTGGACGAATAAAGCACGTTTGGAGGGAGCTGAAAAACTAAGGAGTAAATGGAATAGCACCCGAAAGAGAAATTTCTTTAAAAAACGGATTTTTAGATCTGATTATTGGCTTCGAGTGTAGAGACAGAAGAGAGAAAAGCAAAAAAATTCCAAATTGTGAGGCCTGCAGCAGGAGAAGGCGCATTTACCGACTTTTTCCCGTCTGATGGTGGCACAGAGAGGAGGTAACTCCAGCAGAGCAAAGATACTGATTGAGGTGGTAAGGTGTCAGGTTTGTGTGAAGTTGTCATTAGTAACACTACCCGCCATCTCTAACTTCAACCTTTGGCAGTTTGTGTGAGCTTAGCATTCAAGAGCTGCTACATTCTGTAGTCAAGCGATGTCTACATTCTAGTAAACATTAAATACATCAGAAGCTGGAATATACTTTGCTTTTTAAAATGTTAAATCTCTCACTTAAATGGCATTTCGCACCAACGATAATAAAAAATATAGTACCACGGAAGAAAGAAGGAAAAAGTAGCAGTAACGAATTAATGTTGATAATGAGCCGCTGTACTATTATCCATTTGTAATAAAATCACATGATCGCTCTCTCTCTTACACACACTCATATATATATATACTTATCATGTGTGTCAATATAAAAGTATAGCGGATACCACCACACAACACGACTTCGATGGCAACACAATCCCCGGAGGTCCGCTTTCTAGTTTTACCTTCTGACAAGATTTGTCGGCCGAAGAATATATAAAGGAACACGGCATTCATGTAAGCACCATCTAACTTGCACAGTTGTAAGAATCAGAATTTCAGGATTGTTGCATTGTACAAACTGACAGCAACTCACTTGCAACTACAGCAGATTTCCCAGTGTCTTCGGCCCTCAGCATTCTGAATGATACTGTTCAGTCATTCCCCAGCGTGGGAGTTATCTTTCTGTTGTTATGAAAGCAATCATGAATATTTCAACTTCTGGAAATGAATAGTATTCAGCATTTAAACATTCGTAGCCATGTCAAGAGAAATAACAGTATTTACTAGACTGGAACTTACATTTTGTTCCCTTGTTCTCCTCAGAAGTCCTACACCTTCGTGCGTCTCTACATCAGAAGGTTTAAAAATGTCGCGCAGCAAAGTGTTGTTTGATTCTTGCTATAGAACCGAATTATAACAATTAAAAGTTTAGGCCTCAAAACATAAAAAATTTAATACAATTGCTGAAGATAAATGGAATACAAAATGATGACTCAAAAATCAAATACTCATAAGTCGGTAGCAAATTTTCAGATTTAATATTTAATACAGCTTTCCGAGGAAAACAGATATTTTCGCTGAAATAGCTTATTTTAGACGTGTACTGGTTTCTTAATTATCACTTGGAAACTGAGTTTAAATGATAATGTGCTTTGGTTTACTTTTAAGATTGCTTACTCCACCCACGTGGCGATGGTCTATACTTACCGCACGTGTATCGCATCAGGGTATTTGTTGTGGCTTCTACACATTTCTTTATCAGTTTTGATGATAACAATAAGTTTCTTAGGTTTATTAGGATTGTCGTAAATCTTAACCAAGATGGGATTTTTTTTTTTTTTTTTTTTTTGCTTTGCAAACAGGAGATGAATCAAAGGAAAGTATTGTTAAAACAACAATTTAGTAGCTTCCATATTCAAAATGCAACCAGATGGAGGTCCCTTGCTGTCGCCTCACGTGCCAGACGGCACAAGGAGGACTGATTGATATTCAAAATGCAAGTAGTTTTGTATCCCCAGGTAAATCATTTTAACCTTTTATCGACCGGTTGCACAGAAAAGCGCATAAATATGCACGTGTTAGTATTACAGTGATGTCTTAACCCCTGCTTTATTACTGTCAAACTTATTGTGTGTTTGTAAACCAGTGTCACTAAGACACTATGTCGGTTAATGACACGAATCAACAGCTTACTAGTTGTTGACAAAAATAGCTTCCATGGGCGATCCACAACCTGCTTCTACAGTTTTAGACTCCTTGCAAGCAGACATTCATGTTTTAAAATCCCTTTTTTTCTTTATGTGATTTTCATTGTTTTACGTATTTTACGAAGTTTCCAAGAGCTGGGGAAAACTGCAGAATGTTTGTTTTAAGTATAGAGTGCTTGATGAACGATTAAAAACACGTTTGTTCCATCAGCACTACTCATCGCACAAATCAACATAATGCGAGTCCATTTCTAACCCTTTATTTAACTTTTTTGTCTATTAATTAGATGTCAATAGTTGTGATTATAGTTTATTGACAAATTTATCTGATCGTCTTCTCTGTAGATTTATGACAGTGCATCCGTAATCTTTTCTGATTCCTTTTATGTTTGTCTTGTATTACTTGTATGCATGCTTCTTGTTCTCTTCGTCCTTCGTATGCTGTACATGTCTTCTACTTGTCTTCAGCGCTGAGAGTATGCTCCTTCATGAGTGTTATAACAGATTTGTTAAAAAAAACACTTATTAGTGGTCAGTGAAAGGAATACACATTCCGGCCACGATAAAGATTTATCTATTGTGTATCAGGGGTAACAACTCAATATTTAATTGAGGAAGAAACATGGTTGACGTCCCTGTTGCACTCTGCCCCTCTCACGTTACACATTTACAACTCTAATTAACAAAAGATGTGTCAGAATTATATCAGTAAAGATAAATGTCAACCGCATTATTCTTTAATAAACTTGTCAGTCGTGACAGATGTAAAGCAACATCAAAACATCTGAATTCACCTGAATCCGTAAAAGCGTACGTTCATAATAGCGCCCTTTGACAAGAAATACGGATATACTACATTTCTGATGCGAAAAAAAAAATCTTGTACATCTGTACATTTTCATTATCCTCTAGCAAATGCTACAAGCGCACGCACACACACGCACGCACGCACGCACGCACGCACACCACCACCTCCATCACCAAAAACAACAACAAAATGTTTCTCGTACACACCTCTGAAAAAAGTTCTTTTACGATATGGATGTATACATCATTATTGCAATTATTATTGGTGCAGATATGTCGGCATCACTGATAAAACTATTTACCACTGTCAGAAGTTGAACCACTGTGTGCGTGCACACACACACACACACACACACACACACACACACACACAATGTTTCCAGCTGTTTCACAGTCTACAGTATTCACTGTGACAAGCTACATGTATATTGTATGACTGTATACACGACTAGAAGATGTAAGTACTTCCTGGTGGTGTAGTGCGGGCGGCGCGAGCTGTTGGTGTAGGACAGGGACAGTGCTGCTCACTTCACATCCTCCATCAGGCGCCGTCAGGGTTGTTGTAGTCAACGAGCGTCTGACTTGACTGACGGTGTGAGTTCTAAATGTGACTGTTGCCCAAAACTAAACTCGTAATCTGCTGACCATGACTAGTCATCAAATGGTTACCCGGTGTGTCGCTGTGTATTTCTTGATGACCGTCAGTTCCGTCTCGTCGTCTGGTAAGTAATTAGTACTAACTACAGCTGTCACCTTAAGTATCTGTTGATGAAGTGACAATGTGCCCGTAAAGAATTTCTCATCAGTTTGTCTTGCTATTCGTGCATGTTTCTGTTTCTCTGAATGCGCTTGTATCTGTGTGTGTGGGGGAGGGGGGGAGGCGGAGTGAGCGAGTTAATAGGTGTGCATGTATGTGCATGTATGAAGGTTGTTTGATATAAGTGTATTTTATTAAATAAATCGCATTATCGTGTAAACTTCATTTGTCCATGAAAAATAATAGTAATAATTAATACATTATCTATAAAACATTATAAATAAACATTGAATCATGTTTTATTACAAAAATAATGCATGTTAATTAAGTCTATTTTAACTTGCTTGAAACTGAAAATTTTACCCCAAAAGAGAGTGACTCTCAATAGACTTTCTCTCCCCCTTGCTCTCCTTATCTCTCAGACACCTACTACCATGCTTTTCATTAAGCAAAAGAGAACTCGTGTCGTAGCAGTTGTGTAAGAAAGTGTTGTAAGTGTTAGGCATCAAGTCCGTCAGATGTACTGTTTACATGCGCGCATATTGACGGTAGAATATTTATTTGCGTATGACACGAAAGATAAATTAGTTATAAATAAGACCCTGACATCTGTAAATAGTTTAGTTCTTCACAGTAGGGCTAGAGTAGTTTACTACACTGTCTAACAGTGAAACCCTTCATTCAGAACATTGAGGTCACTAAAACACGTGACTGGCATTTGCACACACAGACATTAGTTTATGCATCCGCCAAACATATGCTGACACACACTTATGCACGAGCGTGCACGCAGGTATGAAATGATTTTCTGTACTATTGTACACTATAGGGTGGACTGTAGCAATCATTGTTTATTACAGATTGTCAAGACTCATGGAAGATATGCATTGATCGCATAACCAGGGACTTGAGTTTATGCGACAGGCAAGATTATAAAGACGGTTGCAAGAAAACTTGCGGATTATGTGGAGGTAAGTAAACATCCCCCATGAACATTACCAGGACCATGGCTTTCGCCCCAAGCACCTAGTGTAGACATCGTTGTCTTGTCTTTCATGTAACTCCAGAGTTTCCCCCTCAAAACTAACTTCTCGTCACTCACTGGTATGTAAGGCCATCATGCAGCCTCACTGATGGTCGTACAAACAGCGATAACAGTTCACCTCATGACACTTCGACACATCTCTTCATCTGTGAGATCAATATCGACCCATTCTGTAAACTAAAGGCGAATGAAAGGCAATCTGTTTAATTCGTTCTGTTCCTTATCTCGTCGCTATATACATATACACCATAAGCTGTTTATAATTTCTGCTACAGTGTCATTGATCTAGATTAATGAGTCCCTCAATAGTCGAAGTTTGATTTTCTGTTGAAGTTGTATAGATACGACAACCAACACAAAGGTTTTGAGAAAACAAGAAAAAAATCAACAGTAACGTATGTACTTATGGACCACCTGGTACTTATCAAGCAAGTATATGACTGGATAGCTTTGTTCAGAAATGTGACCGTGTAGATGCAATGATAGATGAAATAAATGGACGGCTGATGCACTTGGCAACTTAGCCCATCCCTTTATCTGTGAGACCAACGTCTTCCTTTTCAAAAAAAAGTGTAAGGGGATTAAATCATTGTATCTTCCTTGTTTTTTCTTCCCTGTATAACTGCACAATAGTTCTAGTCCAGTCTATTTTAGACTGGTGCTACACTGTTTTCTCTTTTTCATCAAAAGCTAACCAGAACTGACAGTATTGACTGACCAACACTTTTCTTTCATTTCCGTCATCGACAGCTAATGTAGTTCAGCTTGTGTTCTTGACCGTTAGAAAGATTTGCATGGTCACAATAACCCGAGCTTAAGTGAGGAGCCAGCCAGTAACGGTAGCCTAGCATAGCACCTTTCCATTGATAAGCCACTTAGTATATGATTCACCTAACTGACCAGCATACTCAAAATTCATAAATAGACACGTGTTGTCTAGTCAAATTTGCAGAGATAAATCCCACAACAAAATCGACAAACATAAAAAAATCGAAGAAAGAAGAAGGAAGCTGCAGAGAGACACGTGTATTTAACCAAATGATTAAATAAAATATAATAATTCTAAATATTTCTTTGATTTTATTCTGAAAGAAACTGAACAGAAAAAGTGAAAATCTGAAAGGGAATGTGTCAGTAGACAATACCTGGCCTTGTTATTTATATCGTTTGCTACTCTCAAATTATGAAGTCTATAAATAAAGATATTAACTAATTCTACACCATCATATGTGACATGATAATTTCGTACCTTTCAAAGAATTTTGTGTTCTCTTCAGTTAGATTAATTTCGATAATCAACAAAATTACCCTATGGCACTGAGTTATTGTAAAAAGCTTCCTCCGATAAATTAACGGATGGTGAAAAGGTTCCAGACTCTATAGCGACCATTAATGGTGAGAAAAAGATGCTGTCTATGCCTACCAGTTGTTTAATAATGGGAGGTTTACATGTTTGGTAATCACTTCCTTATGAGTACGAGTCCAAAGTAAAGCTGTTACAGCCCTAAGCATCTGTACTGGTTGGTACAATATTGACCAGAGCTGTTGCTGTTGGTTGATTTCTGTTGGTGAGTTTGTTGCCCTGAACAAGTATTGCTACTTGAAAGGGTGTTCTACTTACTACTGCTACTTCCAAATGTTCGAAAATTGAAAATGTACAAGGATATATAATTCACACTAGTTTTTTTCAAACTGGCAAAAACTTTATTTTCGCTAGGGTCTTTGCCGCATGGAGGTTTTTAAGCGCATTCAGAGAAAAAGAAACATACACGAATAGCAAGACAACTGATGAAAATTAGTACATTGTCACTTCAAATTTCTACATAGTCTAAGATCTTGTAATTTTAACGCTTTATTCTTTTCTTAAAAACATGGGTCTTTTTCCCTCATGGACACCTGTCTCTTTCTGCGTGGTCAAGTTTGAATGTGCTTTACAGGTGGAAGTAGGGTAGTGGTGCGGACTTCTCTAGAGGTAGATCAATCTGTCCACCCCTGACATATGTATCTCGATGGCAGTAGGTAAATCTGTCCCCCTGTGAAACGTATCTCAATTGGGCCAGTCTTCTCTAGCGACTTTCTCACCTGTCCTCTAAGCTTCACCGAACGCCGCTGTTCTTGTTTGACCACTTAAGGTTGCCTGTCTCTCTAAAACTTAAACACGAGGCCTTTTAATTACTTTAATGCTATCTGGCTGCACACGCGTTGTCTGTTTAGTCCAGACTTTGTGGGGGATTTTCATTATCAGGTTATTCAAGACAAACCTGAAATGCGCAGGTAATGTTCTGTGGAACAACTGGAATCCAGTCTATATCTATTTAATTCAGGCAGGAGGCCTGTATCAAAGATCTGTATCAAAACTTGTGATCGCTTGCAGCCATCGAACCTATCCACCCATTAGTAAAAATCAAAAATAGCTCGTTATCACCTGTTACTTAATTGTTAGTCAAATATTTTCCCAGTGAAATAAAACATCAATCCCAATCTTTGTATACATAGTTTAATTTCTCGACCCAAGCTTTTTTTGTAGTGCCATTGTTTTGTACTGATGTAGTGTTCTAGATTGTTTTCCTTAGATCAAAGGCTATATGTAACAAAACCGTAAACAACTTTGCTTATTCTATTACACTCGTAAATAAAGATTTGTCATTTTGTATTTTATACGCTCTCTGCCTCTCTCATTTATCATGTCCTTTCCCTTTCTCTTTTCGTCTTTTTCTATCGTGTAACAGCGATAATCACATAATTCCTGTTAGACACAGTAATGTAATCTTTATCCCTAACTGTTGAGTTTGTATTTTTTAAAGAGAATCAGGATTCTCCTGAAATTACAAGTCATTCAGTAAGTAGCCATTTTCCACTTGGAACCAAACAAGTCAACTCTTAGATTATGAGTTTATAAATAAAGATTATTATGGAGTAAACAGTTCACGATAACAATCAACTTCTTCAGTTCATTTATTGGATTTCGAAGAACTACTTGATAGTTTTGTTGAAATAGTTTAATCACATTTGTATACTATATAATAATAATAATAATAATAATAATAATAATAATAATAATAATAATAATAATAATAAATGAAGATTTGTATAGCGCATATTCACACTCATAGACAGCATGCTCTTAGCGCTTAAAAACAAGGAAGAGACATGGACTAAATGGACAGAACACGAGGGACGGAAGAATAAACAACATTACTGACGAAAAACAGAAAACAAAGATAGAAAACACAAAAAGACACCAAGTTACAAGAACAGAGAATATAGTGATTCTGCAGAGAAAGATGGGTAGAAAAGTAGCAAGAGCAGAAGGGGGGGAGGGTAAGAAGGACGAGCATTGTGTGGACTGTGTTAGGAGTAATGCTCAAGGAAGAGGTGCGTTTTCAGTGCAGATTTGAAGTCTCCTTTGATGACAACTGGCTAAACAATTTTAAAAATTTACTTAAAGGCAATTAATTATTAATTAGCTTTGTTCCATTATCCTTTAGCATATGCTGTGCTCGCGTACGCACACACACACACACACACACACACACAGACATCACCAACAAGAACAAGAACCAAATGTTTCCCATCAGTAAAATTATGATTTTTACATCAAGAGGGGTTTTCAATATCAATATACCGTCAAAATCTTTCCTGACTTCTGTCCAGCAAAAATATTTTAAAACTTTCGAAGCTTGGGACAAAAATCCTTACTAAAACAAATAATACAAACAAAACCGTCTGTTAAGAAGATTAACCTGATAA